>CAUYSK010060173.1:0-11844 GCA_963575035.1 Avahi laniger
ACATAAGTGCATATATAAGAATTGCATCGATTAGATATTGGGCAGGGGGGAGGGGGGAGGAGGGAGGAGGGGACGGGTATATGTGTACACAAAGAGTGCAATGTGCACCACGCAATGGGATGGACATATTTGAAACCTGGATTGAGGGGGGGAGGGGGGGCAAGGGCAACACACGTAACCTAAACATCTGTACCCTCATATTATGCTGAAATAAAAAAAAAAAAAAATAAGGGAAGGGGAAAAAAAAAAAAAAAAAAAAAAGAAAATGAGTAGACAAGCCACAGACTGGAAAAAGATATTTAAGATGTAGGTATTTGAATTCATAATATATATAGTATTTCTACAGCTCAATGATGCAAAGACAAAAACCTCAATTTAAAAGATATTGCACAAAAGAAGATATAGAAATGGCCAATAAGCATATGAAAATACGCTCAAAATTATTAATCATCAGGGAAGTGCAAAAACTACAACAGGACATCACTTGACACCCACTCAAATGGTTAAAATGAAAGAGGTCAACAATAATAAATATTGGACAGGATGTGGACAAGCTAAAACTCTTGCACATTGCCAGCAGGAGTATAAAGTGTTATGAACACCTTGAAAGACTATCTAGAAGTTTCTTATGAAGTTAAATGCACATCTATTCTATTACCCAGCATAATAGAAGAAAAATAAATAAATTGTGGTATAGTCTTACAATGCAGTACCATTCGGCAATGAAAAAGGATGAATTACTGAAGCGCATAACAGCATGACGGAATCTCAGAAACATTATGCTGAGTAAAAGATACCAATACAAAAGAATACATACTGTATGATCCCATTTATATGAAATGCTAAAGCAGACAAAAGTAATTTACAGTGATAGAAATCAGAACAGTGTGTTGCTATTGTTGGGGTTAGGGAGTGGGGATTGATTGGAAAGAGGTATTAAACAACTTTCTAGAATGATAGAAATAGTGGAGTTAAGAAAATGAGTGTATATATTTGTTAAAAATCATTGAACTGGACACTTAAGATTTGTGTATTTAATGGTACATAAATTTAAAAGAAAGAAAGAACGCTATTATGAGGTAGTCATTTGTAATTGCACCCATTCTTAAATCACAAACTCAAACATCCTACTCTCTGACTGTATTCTCCTTGACCTAGGGAAGCTCTCCACTGTGAAGACCTCTCCACTTTTTCTGTATCTACCAGCTCTTTTTGCCTTCGCTTTCCCCTTATCCAGGCTGAAGTCCATGGTCTGTAATCATTATCCCTCCCGTGCAGACACCTCAACTCTCTTGCCTCTTTTCTTCTATCACATGTGCCTGCTGTAACTCAACTCTGCATAAAGCTAGACACTACCTTTTCTGTGCTTGCCTGCGTGCAGTCAAAACTTTCTGGGTGAAAATCCCACAACTGGGTAGATCGATGTAAGTTTTTATTCCTGTGATACCCAATCTTACTCTAGGGTCATGATTTCCAGCCTCAGATGGGGGTTTGGCATTGCCAGTTGCCATACTGCTAAGATAAGCCCATTCTTTGACCCTCCTCAAGGAATATTTGTACATTCTTCAGTTTTCTAGCTGCACTCATCCCACCCTGTAGTCCTCTCGGCTGATGATCTTGCTTCATATTAATTGAAAACAAAACACACAAACACCACCCCTTCTCCCACCCTAAACCCCAGTGTATAATACGGAAACTCTACCTGTTTCTCCCCACAACCAAATCCAAACACCTGGTGGCATCACCACCCAGTTTCCTTCCTTCTCTCCTGTTTCTGGGAAGAAGTGTTCCTTCCTTTCCTCTGCAGAGCCAGACTCCTCGTTTATGCTTGGGATGTCACCTCTTTGCCTATCAGGTGGTTTGTTCCACTGTTAGCATTTCTGTCTTCACTTTCCATTGGATTCACCCAATAAATTCATATTGGATATTTGTATACCACCCTTATTATCCTAATCCCCTCCAGCTATTGTCCCCATTCTCTGCTTCCTTTAGCTGCGCGTCTTGCAAGATCATCCACAGTTACGTCTTCACCTCTCATTCATTCTCCAGTGTATTGAATTGCAGCTTCTGCCCCCTGCACACCATAGCAATGGCTATTGCTATGGCCGCTGCATGTTGCCAAAGCCAATGGTAATTTATTTGTCCTCATCTTACTGGACATTTCCATGGTATTCCAGGTTGTTAATCACTTCTTCTTTCTTGAAAAATGCTTCCTTTCTTGACTTCCATGACCCCAGACTCCCGTGTTTTCTCCTGACTTTCTGATCTTCTCAAACTCTTTTGCCAGCACCCCTCCCACTGCTAGCCCACCCTAAATAACATCAGACTTCTCAGGGAGCAGAAGCCCATGGCCCTGTTGTCTTCTCCCTTTAAATCCTCGTTCCATCCATTCCCATGACTTTTGCTATTGCTATATGCTATGACCCTTAACTGCTTATATGTAGCCCAGATCTTTATTCTGGGCCCCAGACTCTCATATTCCATGACTTATTCCATATTTCTAACTTGGATAGCCCACAGAAACCCAACCTCCACTTAAATTGCTTTTCCATTCACTCACTAAAGTGGACTCGCTCTTCCCATTGACACCTTGGGTATACCAAGCTCTTTTCCATCTCAGGAAGTTTGTATAACTTGCCCACTCTACCGGGAACATTTTTTCCACCATTCTTTGCCTGGCTAACTCTGAGTCAGCACTCAATTCCAACGTCACTTCCTCAAAGTGGCCTTCTCTCTGTTATTCTACCTGTGACAGCATTCTGAGAGCCCTGTCCTTTCCACTGTAACATGCAGCCCAATTTGTAAGTGTATATTGATTGTGTGTTATTGGTTTAATGTCAGCTTTCTCTAGAGATATTTAATCTCCATGAGGCTGGAGACCAGACCTGTTTTGTTCACCATTGTATATCAGTGAGCACAGTTCCTGGCCCATAGTAGATACTCAATAATTAGAATATTTGTTGAATGAGTTTATTGTTGAGTATAATGTAGATGATGACAAGTTCTCTAACTTGAGGCCTGGATCAATTGCCAGTTTTTCTGTGTAGGTGTTTCTAATCCCCTCCAGTAGGGATGTATCATTTACTCCTACAAAGTTCTATTTTGTAGCTCTCTGTGTTTACATTTACGATGCTGCCAATGGTAGATATTACTAATATTCACTAATATCCCATTCCTCTCCACTTTGAGTTACAGGTAGGATTATTCTTTCCTACTGTGTAAGATTAAGTTGTTGCTCCCAATGTCGTCTACCCCTACATGTGAGAAGGTTATTACACCTCCAAACCTTGGCCATCAGTCATGACTTGTGACTTGCGGTGCCTTTCCATATAGGAGGATTATGCTTCTCTGATATCAGATGCTGGCCACTTTGGCCTAAGAGTAGAAGTGAGGTATGCCACTTCTGAGCAGAAGCAATAGAGCCATTGTATCGATCCATGGACTTTCTTTTCTATCTATAATGAAATGACAATGTCCTATACAGGGACTACTCCATCAGCCTGCATCCCAGGGCTCTGGATGACCTGCAGGTTGTATGTCACATGAGTGAGAAAGAAATTACTGTTTCTGTAAACTCTTGAGATTTGGGGGCTGATCATTCCCACAGTTTGACTCAACCTAAGCTGGCTGCTGGGCTCACATCCCTGGAGCTATATGGGACTGGTTCTGCCAACACAATGTGAGAAGTAACATGTATCACTTCCAGGTGGGTTTAGCTTGGTCAGGTCTCTCCAGGCTTGAGAAGTCAGGGCCTCAGCCTCAGTGTCCAAAGGCTGTGAGGCAGTAAGGAATGAGGAACAAAATGTAAAGCAGATTAGATATTTATAACTTGATAAAGAGAGAGAATGAGAATGCAACAGTGCTTTGACTTTCTAATCAAAATCCTTATTGCTGGCCTTTGGTCCACTAAGCATTTTCTTGGGTAGGACCTGATTTGCAAAGGTCCTAAAGTCCTGGATGTCTGAGATCACTTAGTCCAATCTCGGCCTGGCTCCCCACAAGTGAGATGAAGGAGTGCTGTGTACTTATGTCTGTGGTTTGGCCCCAGGCGGGCCTCGTGGGAGGAGTCCATACTCTCCCTGCCTGCTAGTGGTCACTGGCATGTATCAGTGTGGGATTCAGAGACTTGTCCCTAGGAAGTGCCCAATGAACATCACTGGTTTACTGCTAGAAGCACATGGCCAGGATGTTCTTGGGAGAGTGTCCTAAAATACAGTATAAAATACTGTCCAGCTCCAACTTCTGGTTCAAGAAACATTTCTTAAATACCAGTTCTAATCCTGGCAGTTGACAACCATTGTCTTCTAACAACCACACAGGTAAGGAAAATATTAGTCTCTCCATTCTACAGATGGGGACACAGGTTCAGAGAGTATAAGAACCTGGGACTTATAAATATTTGAATTCTATGCCTCTCTCTCCCCCCACCCCATAGTATGTTAGTGATGATACACATACCCCTACTAATCTCTTATAGTCCCTTCTCTAAACCTCATTGCTAGGATCTTTTTCTTTGAAAGTTCTTCCTACTGGCCTGGTATTAAAGGGTATTTTTCAGTCTCCTGGAAACAGTTCCTTTGTGACAAAAATCAGTTCTTACAAATGTGACAGAAGAGCCCTGAGGGGAAGCTTTGGGAATCAAAATAGCAAAACTTTCTTTCCCAATTCCTGTTGGCTACTCCAGTACAAGCTGTGCTGGCAAAACCAAGCCCTGGGCTGATGCTGGCCTCGGGCTGATGCTGGCAACCAGGGGTGTGTAGAGCTCAGTTGGAGCCTCTGGCCCAAGACTATCCTCTCAGGGAGGCCCCTCAGACACCCGAGGCATTGTCTAGTGTCCATCTGAACACAGCACAGTGCTCCAGAGCAGGAAAGGCCTGCTGTCGGGCCCCTGTCCCAAGGACATTCCCAGAACTGATTTTGGCTTCCAAAGTTGGAGAGCACATCGTAATAAGGGGGACAGGCTGGGGCAGCCACAGGCACCCACACTGCAGCCTGTGCCACCCACTGCTCTTGCCTGCTGCTGCCACGTCTGTTCTCAAGCCAATCTACCAGCTCTTAATGGTGACTAATTGTCAGTGGTGGTTCTGTGGGGCGTTTCAGGGCCTGCAGTAGTTTGAGCCTTGAGGAAGCTCCTGGTGGTAATCTGAATGGTGTATCTGAGTTCTGCTAAGCGTTGTACAGAAACAGTGTCTTCCTGGCCTCTTCCTCAATGATTTCTTCAGTGGATGCTGATAGGAAAGGTCTGGATCTCCAGGCCTCTATGAGCAAGACAGCAGGTACTATTCATGTATGTGAAAATGGGCCTTTCATTCAAGTCAGAATGATTACTGATTCTTGGAGATGATATCTGATTCTCATGCCTTATTCTTAGACTCTGGAAAATTGGCCTGTACTGACATGAGTGGGGCATTAATGCATTCCTTACCCCATGCTGTAGACGCTGATGCAGCACCATGCTGCTTCCTAACCATGTAAAAGTGAATAACAGCTTTCCTACCCCATGTCCAAGCAGAAAGGGACTTGACTGTGGGGCTTTTGCTTTCAGAGTGGGCACAGAGGGCACCTGGGGGGAGCTCTGGAAGGAGAAAGGGACACTCTGCTCCAGCAGTGAGCAGGGAGGCTTCTCCTTTCACAGCAGGGAAGACACTGTGGTGCTTTCCAGGCTTTTGTGGAGTGGGGCAGACAAGCCTATGGTCTGGCCCATTCTCAGTGACCTCTTCTTGCCAGAGCCGACTCGCCTGGTGTGGTGTGGGTTAAGTTGGCATCACACCACCAGACACCACGAGGTCACAGAGGAGAGCAGGTGTGCCTGGCTCACCCCCACTCTGCCTGGGGTTGTCTTTGTTGAGCCACTGACTTCCTTCCTCATCCTCACCCAGACCAGTGTCCCCATCTGTCTCTTTCTTACTCCTTCCTTACAGCTCCATTTGTCCATTTCTGGACTACTTCCCTCCTTCAGCAAGCATTCTTTCCAGCCCTCTTTAGAAATGTTCCCATGAGAGAGTTTCCAGGGATCATTGCCAAAGACAGAGAGGTCCAACCCTTGAGTAACTCCCATGTGACCTGCCATTTTCTGGAAAGTCTTACTTCACTTAAGCCAGCATTTCCGGGGTTTATTTAATGGGAACTCACTTCCTTGTCCCTGGATTTTCTTTGTTGGTTGTTAAGGTTTTGTTTTTTAAAATTGAGGGTTTCCTCCTTGACTCTTCCTTATTGGTCCAAATCCAACATTGATTACATCTCTGTGCTGGTCAGTTCCCAGGCTCTGTGTGAGCTTCTCAGTCGTGAGAACCACGTGGGTGCTCAAGCCTTAACCTCAGGGATCTAGTAGAGTGGAAGGAGCACTGACTCTGGAATTATAAACTGGGGTTCAAGTTCAAGTTCTGCTGCTTGTTTTCTCTCTGGACATGTTTCTTCAGATGAAAATTTGGCTTATAATATCATGTGTTTATGAGGCTCCCGTCAATAGATATATATAAATAAACTATAATACTGCATAAACCATACTGCATGATGACAATGATGGCCAGAGAAAAGAAAAAGGAAAAAAGTAATTAAGAGAATAAGCACAAGATTAAAAAGACTTTCTCTTCCAAGTGGGAGGGAAACAGCTGTAGGTGAACCGTTGGAGAAGAATCAATGCCTCTCCCTCAGCCTTCCACAGCTGAGCAAAGGTCATCTAGCAAATATTTACTGATCAGTACTGGGTATTGCTGTGGATGCAAAAATAAGTAAGATCTGGTGTCTGTGTTATATATAATAACATATTAGATGTGGGCACAAAATACAGTGGAAATAGATGAGGGAGCAATGAGTTTTTCTGGGTACAGTCGTATGTGGGAGTCTGAGGCCACACGCTTTGAGGAACTGGTTGCATTTAAGCTGAGTTGTAAAGGATTTCAGGAAAGGAAGAAGTGGGGGCGGGGAGTTCTAGGCTGAGCGAATAACCTGGGCAAAGCACTGAGGAATAATATTGGTGGCGGGTTCAGGGAGCAGAAAATAGTCTGCTGTGGCCAAAGATGGGTTTTGTGGACAAGGTAGCTAGAAATGAGGCTAGTGGGCTGGGTTCAGATGAGTCCAGGTGGCACAAGGCTGTGTGCTGTGGCCAGGTGGTTTGTGTGGGACACTGTAAGTCCTTCTCACTGTCCTTGGAGTCTTTCTATTTGCATTGCTCTGAGTTTTAGGAGAGATTCCCCCTAAAGCTGTGTATCTTTGCAGCCGCTCACCTACTTTCCTCCTCCCTGATAATATATATACAAGCTGTTAGAACAGCAACGCCTTCCGGACTCACTCCTACATTTGCAGGGCCCGGGGCAAGGGTACAAATGGAGGCCCATATGCTAGATGTTTACATATTTAAAAGTTGTAAACTAACTTAACAAAATGTTAAATCAAAAGGTTCCGTGCTCCTCCCTTTGTGAGTGTCCTTCATAATCACCTTGAAGATAAGGTTTTCACTGATAATTTTCAGACTCTCCAGGCCATCAGTTTCCCTGTTCCCCATCCTGTCGCCTCCCTTCTCTGACTTCCATCTCCAGCTGTACCCCACTCTGCGGCAGCCCTCTCTTGAGCCCATGAGTGAATATCACAGCCCACATATCCAAGGTGTGCCCACTGCCACAGGAATCACCGTCAGGGGACCTGGGGATACATACAGCAGAAGCCAAGGGGTGGATGCACCAGGAGCACAGGTCTCCTTTCGGGGGACAGACCAAGGGAAATAGCCAGGTTGGGTCTTGGAATTGAGCTGGGGATCATTAGGCAGGGGCCCTGGTATATGGGCATGCTGTAAAAGGGCAGTGACATAGCCTCTGAGTGGTCACTTTCCTTAGGCCAATGAACTTCTCATCTAGGGGGAGAGGCATAACCGCAAGAGGACCTGAGTAGGACCCTCCAAAGAGCTGGCCCAGGGCAGAGCCGCCCTGTGCTTGAGCCTCAGGGAGGGGTTGTGAAGCCCCACCTTCTACCTTTTCTGAGCTGCACTTTCAGAGTTACTAGGCTGAGTAGGTAGAAGCATCAGACCTTGTCAGCAGGAAGATGTCTTGTCACCTCCATTCCCCAGTGGATCTTTTACGGGAATGCACTTCATCCCTTGGAGGACAGGAGTCTCAGGATGATGACTTATTTTGTCATGCCACAAAAATGGTAAGAAAATTTCAGAGTTTTACCAAAGAGAGGATTACTCAAGGATATTTTACATTAGGAAATACTGGTCCAAACAGTTATATGAAAATGTCAAGCACAGAATAGACTAGAGTACTTCCATAATCTAGTATTATACTCTTTTCCTTAGCATTCCAGGTACACCAATGCTGGACAAAAAGTGGGAGTATCCCGCAGCATGGACTCAACAATGCTCAGAAATGGGTGAGGCTTTGCCACTAGAAGGAAGGTTCAAAAAAAAAAGCTCAAGTATTATCTCATGCCATAATACCCATAAATGTCAGAGCTGGAAGGGTCTTTGGAATTTTACAGATGGGAAAGGAGCTTGCCAAAAGGGACAGAGAGAGAGCAGATCCTTGGCTAGCACCTGAGTCTCCTTCTCCTAGACTGGGAGTCTTTCCATGGCTTCCTCACAGCCCCAAGTTTGGTTCCAAATTTCTCTAGACCAGTTAAATGGGGCCTCTGTCTGTTCATAGCAAAGGAGGAGGCTGGGGAGATTTCGCTTAGGAAAAATATATTCTTCTTCTTCTTCTTTTTTCTTGAAAAAGCTCATGCTCTTCGCTCACAGACCCATCACTGAAGCTCTCCCTCTTAGCCCCCAGGCAAGGTGCTTCATATGTTTCCCAGGAGCGGCTGCTTCACTGGTACCCCCGGCACAGCTTTGGCGACGTGGCTGTGGCGTGTGAGGCACTCACAAGGCAGCCAGTACCCAGATTCTTGTCACCCCAGTTCCTGCTGCCACATGAGATTCTCAGAATAAAGTTGATGATCAGATAGAGATGATGGGTGGGGGAAGTGTGGTTCAGTGACAATGCTGATAGTGATCAAGACTAGAAAATTACAGCTGCCAGGACAATTGCACCATTGACTATTCTAGTCTGGCTCCTCAACTGGAGATGGAAGACAGTCCAAAATCACAGGGGTAGGAAACTTGACCAAGAGGCCCCCAAGGTAAATGTGATTGCTGTTCTAGGTTCCCCATCCTTTGGCCCATCCTGTTATCCCCTCCTGTGGGTTTTCTGTCTTCCTTTTCCTCTCCTTATGTGCTAAGTCCATCAACATCTCTGCTCTGGCTCACAGGGGTCTCATGTGGAAGGTTAAAACTTTTCTCACCCAGGTTCACGCTCCCTCCATGCTCCAGGAGGCTTCTGGGCCACCAAGGGGCACTGACTTCCAGAAGCCTCTGGTCCTCCTGAGAGAACGAGGACCAGGTCCCAGTGCGAGCAGACCCTGCAGGAGTGCTCCTCCTTCGCCCTTCTCTGCACATCCTGGGCCTGGGGTGCTGGGGCAGTGGCTGTGGTTCCTCAGCTCCAATCCATCTGCTCCTTCCGGCAGAGTGAACCTGGGACCTGGGACCTGGGACCGCCTCTAGGCTCCCAGGGGGCCAAGCTGCCAGTTGGGTGAGAGCTAGGATTGCATCGGCTTCCCACTGCCTGGTCCTTCTCTTTCCCTATCACTTTCCTACATGCTACATCTTAGTTTGGGATCACAGAATTTCCCAAGATTCTTATAGTCAGATACCAGATTTCTGTTCATTGGGTGATTTCCATCTTGCACTTTAGAGTGACTGTAAGAGTAAAACCAGAGAAACAAATCATCTCCCTATGTTGTTTTTTTTTTTTGAAAGAACTACATTTTTAATTTTTTTTTAATTTCAGCTCCTTATGTTTTTTAAAGAGAGGCCCGATAGCCTCGGTGCCCTCTGAGCCACACTATACACCGTTTCATCCTCCACCCTTCTCACTCAGATCCTCTCCCAGCCAAACTTTCTCATGGCTGGTACCTATTCTGTGAGTGAGGCTCTGCCAATGAGATGCCCCCTGCTCCTACAAAGTGTAAAAGGACCATGCTGGCTGGTGTCTAGCTAGGAAAGCCAAACCTCTGCCTTCTATTGCTGTCAGAAGATTCTAGAATCACAGGGGCATGGGTTCAAATCTTGGTTCGCCCTTAGCAGTCATAGGGGTTCCTTCCTTTTTCAGAGAAAAACAAAGAAAATAAAATCATTTTCAATACTGAATTCCTCTGGAGAATTCCAGTGCAAGGATAAGGACAAATTTAGAATAGGAACAGCAGGTGATCTTCCTATAGTCCTTTGCAACCTGAACTGACTCCTCAGAGGCTGTTGTAATAAAACTAAGGAGTGAGCTCCACAAGATCTGAAGGAATTTCTAAGGTTTTCATATGATAGCTATTTTAAATATGCCAAAATTTAAGCCTGCATTCTACATCCTTGTTCTGGGGAGTGGTGAAGTTTTGGAGGGCAGACAAAAAGCTTTGCATTCAGTTTTTGCAATGTTGCCTCAGGGAATCATGGATTATCTATAAAGTACAATAATGATGGTCTTTAAGCCTCTTTGACCCTAGAGTTAATCAGTGCCCAGCACAGTGCCTGACACATGGCAGAGTCTCATTAAATTTGATAAATAAATGGATATGTGAATATTATCTAGTGTAGAAGCCACTCTGGAGCCCATTCTTAAAACACAGTGTGGGGATGGGGACACCTAAGGATAAGGACTGGGGATAGACCAAAGTTCTACTCAGGAGCATCATTTACAGACACAGCTTTGCATATGGGCCAAGCCAGACATCCAAGCCATGCTCCCTTGACTCTAACAAAAGCCTGATTCTGTTATTGATGTCCTTCATTCATTTATTGTTCAATAAATATCTCTTGAATAAATATCACATCTACCATGTCCGGTTAGTGTTTTGCATTAACAAAACAGACAAACATCTAAGAACTCATGGAATTTGTATTAGTGAATGTAATATTAGGTGCTATAACAGAGAAACACAAAAATCTCGGTGGACAAGCACAATAGAAATTTGTTTCCTGTTCCTGTAAAGTCAAATAGGCAACAATAGTGAGGAAGGGCAGTGTTCAGCTCATTGCATTCCTTTAAGGACTTGAGCTGATTGGAAGCTCTGCCATCTTCAATGTGCAGCTTACAAGGTCAGCCTGGGCATTGACATCAGCTGTTATAGTAAGAGAAAGAATGGGAGCCTCGACATTGTCACATCACTTTCACCCATATGACATTCATTAGGACTCAATCATTTGGTTTCATCAATATAATGGGAGATGGGAAATGTAGCTCCTGGCTGAGCAGTGGCTTCTCATCAAAAGGCCTTCATTAGAGGAGAGTATGAATATTTGGTGGGCAGGTAGACATCCCTACCACACTTACATTCTATTGGATGCAGAGAGATAGAAAAGAAACATGTGATTACACTGTACAGTATTTCAGATGATAATAAAAATAAATCAGGGGAGAGGATTAAGAGTGCAAACAGTTGTGCAAATAATTTTTCCCTCTGGTTACTCATTGGTCTGTATTGTCTACAGAGCACATGTGAACTGGTCCTTTGAGTAGGTGAAGTAAGGACTCTCCTTCCTGCACTGCGTGAGAGCAGCTCAGATTGGAAAGAGAGACCTTACTTTGTCTCTGGCTAGCCATCAAGCCCACATTGTCATTGCCATAAATGACCCTAGGGTTACAGAATTTATTGAGTACAGAAGACATTATCAAAAAACAGAAAAATGATGCAGACACATCAAAGTTTGTTTAAATTTGCTTCTGGGACTTTTCTATTCCTTGAACTTTTGTGTGTCTGTAGTGAAGACCTAAGCTGAAGTTCATTTGCTTTTAGTTTTAACTATGTGTCCATTTTTGAATA
>CAUYSK010060177.1:0-31350 GCA_963575035.1 Avahi laniger
ACTATTAAGCTTTAAGAAACAATGGTAACATAGCACCTCTTATATACTCCTGGAAAGGGCTGAAACACATTCTACTAAGCGAGGTATTCCAAGAATGGAAAAATAAGCACCACATGTACTCACCCTCAAATTGGTATTATCGGATCAACACATTAGTGCTGATATAAGAATTATATCTATTAGATATTGAGCAGGGGGGAGGGGGCAGGAAGGAGGAGGGGACGGGTATATGTGCACACAAAGAGTGCAATGCGCACCACGCAATGGGATGGACATATTTGAAACCTGGACTGAGGGGGGGAGGGGGGCAAGGGCAACACATGTAACCTAAACATCTGTACCCCCATATTATGCTGAAATAAAAAAAAATTAAAATACTATGAATAATATTAATAGTATTTCAATAGAAAGAGATATTCCTATGCATGTGGTTCAGAGAGTTTTCAAGTGATCGATATCAATAATGAACAAAGTTTAAGTGTAAATTATTTGTATGGTTAAAGTATCCATTTATCTATGAATAAGTTTTTCCACTATTTCAGCTAGAAACTCAACTTTTCTATCAATAGCAGGAAGAAAATCAGATTGCTTCCAAGACTGGCTTCTTTTTCTAAAGCAACATTAATCTTCAAAACCTGATTATAAAGTTCCTTTTGTTTAGATCTCGATTCTATTCTCAGATATGGAGATGAATCCAAGTTCTGTGTCTTGAAAGTCAATTATGGTAACTGCATTTCAAATGCAGCAGAACGATTTTCCAAGGGATTAAGATGTATGTGTTTGTGAGAAAAATAAATTTTGAGTTTCCATGTTTATAAAAGATGTGAAATGGTTAAGCTTTGAGTGCTATCATAGCAAAGTTTTTCAAAAAGACCTGATGTTTTGTCAATATTGATTCAAACTTCTCAGTGTCACTGGAATAAAAATAATAAAGTTCTGTTGCTGCAGGGACATGAAAGGGAAAAAAAGTTTGATTGATTCTTCCATTATCCAATGACAGCTATTATAAAAACAGAGAATAAAAATGGCAATTAGATGCTTGGTCTAAGGAGGAAAAATGTGAGACTGTGTAAGGATTCAGTGGGAGGATACAATAGTCTAAATAAGCAAAAATGAAATAAAATAATCAGAAATTAGTATATAGTACTCCAAAAAATATCATATTATACTCATTTTTTAAATTATAACAAATAGTCTATAATTTTTTGTATTTTAAGAGCTATATATTACTTTAATTTAAGATAAAGATGTAAAATAATTTTGCAAGTTAAACTAAAAAATAATTAATGATAAGATGAATTTGACTAACGTTTTTAAATTTACAAAGAAATTTCACATAATTTCATGAGTTCATTAGAAATTCGTTAGAATTATGCTGTGACTGTTCTATTTTCTAGTTTCATTTTACATGGGTAGAAATCAGAGGGCAGCATAGTTTTATGAGATCTCAATCATGTTTAACTGGAGTCAATACTAGAATATAGACTCTGGAAATGACTTCACTTTCCATATGTTTTCACACACATATTATACATATATACATGGTGATACTTTTATCAAACTTTATGGAATAAATATAACAGAGCAAAATTAGGATATACACATATAAAAATAATTTTTTCAGAATTTTTTAAAAACAAGATATATGTGTGTCTATATACATATGTACATATATAAAAACATCTAAATGAAAACAAACAAAAATAAACAAATTTTATATGCTTTGTGAATGGCATTACAACATCAATAGAATATTTCATAAGTTAACTATGCTAAAATCATGTAAACTTAGTTAAATGTGTGATCAATAATTTCTTATTTTATAGGTTTAAAATGCAAGAAAGAAGAATATTAAAGAAAAAACTAGATTCACCTGCACCCAAATTTGGAAGTCTCCAGGCATTAGTTTTATAAATATATATGTAACACACACTATGTGGGAGATATTGTAAGGTGTTAAAGATAAAACCAGCACAATGCCTGTCCCCATGGAGATTATATCATAATAAGGAAATTAAATGGTGAGTAAATGGGTGGAAATGTTATCAACAGGAAGCACAAGTTGCTACTAGAATGAAGAAGCCATGGATGCTGACAAGCTTTGAAAATGGGGTAGGTGGGTAAAAGAGATTCCTAGAAAAAGAATTAGCAAGAGTTAACCTGAAAGAGTGGTAAGAGTATGTCAAGAAAGAGCAAAGTGAAATATCTGAGGTAGGAGATTAAAAAAAAATCTATTTGAGGACAGGAAAGAAACCAAACATTGGATAGATCTTAAGTGAAAAGTGGAAAGAGGCACAAAATGAGTCTGAGGAGAGACAAAATTCGGATTATGTAAGAAGTGGTGTTTATTGTTTGGTGTTTTTCTTAAGGGCCCAGGGAAGACTGAATTATGTTAAGCACATGAACAGATTAATTGTTTTCACAAAACCTCTCTAGCTGCACTGTGTATAATTAATTGATCAACACTTATGTGCATATATAGTAATAACATTCATTGGATATAGGGCAGGTGGGAGTGGGGAGGAGGGAATGGGTATATTCACACCTAATGGGTGCAGTGCGCACCGTCTGGGGGATGGACACCCTTGAAGCTCTGACTCAGGTGGGGCAAAGGCAATATACATAACTTAAACATTTGTACCTCCTTAATATGCTGAAATAAAAAATAAAAACTTCAAAGTGGGCAACACATTCACTGAATTTCTCATTGATATTGTATTCAGTAAGGGTGTTCAAAATACAGCTTGTTTTAGATAATGGCAATAAAGGTAGATCAATGTGGATTAAAACCAGCGATATTTAGGAGTTGGCATAAACAAGAATTGAGGACTAATGAAATATTTTGGAGATGATATTTTTGAAGGGTATCTAAGATATTCAAAAATGTCAGTCTGGGCTTATGATATAAATACGTGTGTTGTCTGCATGATATGGTAAATTAAGTCATAAGAAAACATGAGACTTCCTTGTAGAGATTCTAATTTAGGAAAAGAAGAGAGCTGAGTTACTCTAATATTTAAAGGTAAAGTTGGAGAAGAAAAGCCAATAAATGTGGTTGAAAAGGAGCTCCCAGAAACATGGAAGGAAAGCTAAGGGAAAAGAAATGCTTTAAGTAGTTGGAAGAGGTAAAATGTGTCTATTCTGCTAAGATAGTGAATATCCTGATGATTTAAAAATATATTTACTGGATTGAGCCACATGGAGATTAATGATGACATCAGTGAGCACAGTCTTAATACAAAGTGGGAACACAATGCAACTTGAAGTATTTCAAGATCAGAATAGGAGATGAGAAATTTGAGAGAAAGATTATTGACTAGAAGTAGGCTACAGAATGCATTTCACACAGTACGATGACTGTCTTTTATATAAGTGGCATTAATTAACAATATGAAATATTAAATAATAAATCTTATAATTCAGCAATGCAAGGTCTAACATTACAACACGGACGATAGGAATGGCTATCACTGAGTACCTGCTGTCTCTTTCCAATGGGTTATGTGCTTCTCTAAGTGTGATCTGGTTTTTACATGGGTCCACAATGAGATACCCACACATATCTCTCACAAATTGTCAATCAGTAAAGAGATAAGATAAAACTCTACTCTCAATGTATGTATTTATTTCTTTGAGCACGAGTAACCAGATTTGTCTACATTAGCAAAGTCCATAAATGTGATTTTGAATTGCACTGCTCTAGAACTTCACTCAGTGTCCACTATTTTTTACAATCTCCCTGACACTGAACTGGATGTCAGTTGCTTCTTTGCATGTTATTTATAGTATGCTTTCTTATTGGATAATTAAGAAGTAAAATATTGCTTTACCTTCTGCCTCTAACAACTATAGGGAAATTAAAGAATCAAAAGCCCCCTATATATTAAAAAAGGTGAGGGAAGAATATGACTTCATGGAAGAGAAGAATATTGATATGTGATTAATAATACAAATGAGCTTATAGAGAAAGAATATAAGTAAAGTAGAAATTTTAGGACCATCACAATTGACTTAGTAAATTGCATGTCTATAGTCATTTGAATATTTAATCATTATATTCACATTTAGGAAAGTCTACCTATATAAAGGAGGAGAAAGATGAATAAGTAGTTCAGGAGATTTGTTGTTGATGCTTTTTTTTTTTCTTTTTTGATGGAAAACACTAGAAAGTTAAAAGTTTTATCTCATAAGGATAAAAATAGGTAAGAGAGTGAAGTTCAACACATAGTAGAGAGAAGAAAATGATACAAGTTCTAGAGAAAGATAGAAGGACTGGGATCCAGAGAGTTGGTTTTTGGCAGGAGGAACGAAATTACATCTATTATAAGAAGAAAGGGAATCAGGGTCCCAAGGTTTTAATACTTGTTCAATAAGTTGAGTAATTAATAATTTTATATTTGTTACCATTGGTGAAGTATAATTGCCTTGAGTTTATCTTCTTTTTACTTTTTTTTCCCCTCAGAAATGCTTTCAGTCTTTGATCATGTATTTTGGATCAAGTATTCATGTATAAATTATGTTACCTTTCTCTGGGAAGACTAATTTCCCTGATGAATAATGTCTTAAAGCTCAACTCAAGATTTTTCAATAAGTTCATTGTTAATAATACAAATCTTACAACTATCTAATCTATGAAGAATAATTTGGTTTTTCTTTCTTGCCTAAAATTTTCTATAAAATTAGTGATTTGAACTAGTAGTAATCACATTTTACGTCTCAAATGGCAGCAATATCAAAGGTACATATTTTAGGGCAAATATCACTAAATAAGTTAAACTATAACATATTAGTAATATGAGTTATTCTTAGTTAACTGAAGCTGAAGAGATTAATTTCCAGGCTCTAGCAGACCTGAAAAAAATTATAGGTAATTACTCACAGAAGAAAAAATTTGAGTACCCATCTGAATAAACTAGTTAAGGGGTGCATTGTTTCAGAATATAACTCCTTTGTTCTATTATTTATAGAAACATCTTAAAAATACCAGGTATACAGTACTACATAAAGTTTTTAGCTAACAGGATAAGAACCACTAAAATAATGTCATATAGCACTATCCTTGAATTGGTTTGGTTTCTAACACCAGTGCCTCTGGTCTATACTCCATTATTCTGGGTAAGATTCCCATTCTTGGGAGCAACTTTGCCATACTTATTGGGATGGTTTTGTCCTCATTCTGTCATTTCTTGTCATCACAAGGTGGCTGTAGAGGTTCCAGGTATTGCCTTCAGACAAGGCAGAAATTGACCATCTCCACAGAACTTGCTTCATAGGTGTTCAGTTAAGAAAAAAAAGAAAAAAATCTTCTAAATATTCCGCAACAAACTCCCTCTTACCTCACGTTAACCAACATTGGGTGGTACGCTGACCATATAAACCAATGGCGGTGATTGGAGAATAGGCATCTTTCCAAAGAAGACTAACTATCCACCCTATAGTACATTAATTTCCATATTAATTCAGGTAACATTGTCCATTTCCAAAAACAAGGTAAAATACATAATAAGAAAAAGAGAAATTATGTATTTTACACACACAATATCTCTCGGTTTTTTAGATAAGAGAGGGTGCTCTGCTTTATGCACATGGTTTTCAAACTGTGGTTCCTGGACTAGCAGCATCATTATCACCTGGGAACTTCTTATAAATGCACATTCTCAAATCTCACCTGGACATAACCATGAAACCTCAGGGGCGGGGCATAGTGATCTGTGATTTAACAAGCCCTGTGGGTGATTCTGATGCACACTAATGCTAGAGAAATATTCTTCCATGCAGCCACTTAGTAGCAAAAGCAGATGGATACTATGCTTATTTCAACAGTGGACTCCCAGAGTCATCACGGTCATCTTCAATTAGTCGGTGGAAAGGCAACCAATCGAGAAGCACGAAAGGAAGATTTTTTTAGAGCAGACCTGGGATCAGCACATACAATATCCATTCAATTTCCATTGGCTAATGCTCAGTCACAAAGTCACACACAATTGTAAGGTAGGATGGGGCATAAAGTCATGCTATGTGTTCAGAAAGAAAAAGAACAGCATGTTTGGTGAAAAGTCAGCAATCTCCTCTGCAACCTGCCTCTCTCTTTTCACTTCAGTCACATTGAACTTTGTTCACATTCTACCGCGTCTTACTGTATCCTGCTAAAATGTTTCACATGTGCTACTCTTGCTTATAATGTCCTTACGAATTCTTCAATTTTCTTATTTGTTTTTGATTGTTTAATTACTACTCACACTCCAGATTCTATTTCTAATAGCATTTCCTCAGGAAAACAACTATATTGTATCCTATTCTTGCATATGCTTATGGTATCATGTTGCTCTGTTATAATCACAGTTATCATGGTTTCTTCTCTACCCGAAAATAAGATCCAGATCTAGTTTTAGTCACCTAATAGCAACACACCTATATGACTCTATAAATTGCTTACAAAGAGTAATAAAAAATACTTTATTCATTTACATATGTTTGAATCAAATTTGGCTATACATGCCTTCTACAAGTGAAGATGTTTAGACAGGGGAACATTTTTATAAAGACGAAAAGCAAATATTTAAAAATTTTGCTTTTTTTATTCCAAAAGGAAAAAATGTATAAAATATAAATGCAGACGATGTCAAATTTTGTTCTATATCCATTTATTTTGAATATCCACTTTTTAAATTTTCTCTTTATTAGAAATTCTCTACTCTGTCTTTCATGATTAAAAAAGCAACTGTGCTTCAAAACCTAACACCTCTTTCAATTTGCAATCCCTGTTGAGCCTAAGGATAGTTGAAAATAAATTTGCCTTACAAAAGAATATTGAATCCTGATATGAAGGAGCGAAAAGTGAGGGCATTTATTGCTAAGGCTCGTAGGCCAATTCTGAGTTTGAGATATTAATTTATACCATCTCTTTAGGGTTTATTTTATACCTCACTTCTGAGCTTCTATTTCTCTGAATCTTCATATTTATAAAAGTCGGGCAAATGGTGTCTAACAGTCTCTGAAGCACAATTTCTTATAAATTTGTATCTAACTGAAAATTTGAGTTGTTTCTGATGTATAGCAATGTCTCTAAATGTTCAGCTGCAAATCCTGAATACAAAGAAGGAGGAACACAGCAATACTTGCTATAATCGTCACACACGATGGATGGATAAACTTTAAAAAAGGTCAGAGTTGTGGAAGAGCGCTCTGCTATTTGTCAGACATCTAAGGCACTTTGACATATTACCTCATTTCATAACAAAGATTGTACATGAATTCTAAGTGATTGAGTATGAATTTCCTATCAAGATGATGCTCCAACTAATTAACCTATCTACATTGTAATTTTAAACCTATCATCTTTGTGTTTTTGATAACCTTCATTGGTTTGTGTGGAAATGAAGGAAATGTCAACTCTTATTTATGTTCTAACAAAAGGTGATAGAAAACAGTTATGACACCATCAGTACTTTCATTAGTTATTTTTTTTTTCTGTTAGCAAAACTTTCCAAAGAAGTGTGAATTAATGTTTGTAGAAACCAAAAATATTAACCATATGAAATAGACAGTTTTATGATATTGCCTACCTGCTCATGCATCAAACCAACAAAAAGCAATTTATAATTTTCTAGCTGTATTATATCTTAGTCACAGCAACCAAATGTTTGAGCTACATTGAAAATGGCTACTGGAGCCATAATTTTGGTCACAGCCTATGCCACAATGATTGATAGGTGAAATTGGATTTTTACTGTGAAAGTTTCAATCTGTGTAGATCGAGTGAGTAAAATGAATATATCGACCAATTGGAGTTTGAGTAAATGTGGCTTTATATTGAAGTTCTGTAATGATACTTCTGTAATGATACTAATGATACTTAGTCTAGACTCAAAGGGGAATATTTTCTTTTCTATATAGTCCCATTTTCTATGCTTGTTTAATGTAGAATATCCTGGTAGAATCTCCAAGGAATGAAAGTATGCCAGGAAATACCAAAAGAAATATTTTGCCAGATAATATTATGCTAGGCTAGTAAAAGGTAAATTTCTTTGAACCATGCCAGAAAGCAATTTACTGTCTCAACTGTTTTGTTAAAGCAAATTTAAATTACATTTGATATTTCCTAAGTGAATCTTACCTTCACACATTTGATTGTTGTGCTTTAAAACATTAGCACTGTTTGTACATTTTTTGTTGTTTATTTTTTAAAAAGATACTACAGGTACTCATAGTTACGTAATACACTCTGTTACTTTCATTTTCACCATCTTCTTTTGTTTGGTGGAGCAAATGAGGAATCATGAATACATTTACGTGTAAAGATGGTAGTTATTTTCTGAGGTTGCCAAAAAATACAGAAATAAAAAGTAGACTCTGCATGACAAAAAGCGTATGTTGTATGTGGAATGTGGATAAGATAATGAAAATCTGTTGTATAAATAACATTTGAAAAGCCTGAATAATTTTCAAAATCATGTAGGATAAATTCATTAATATTGTCTGTGTGTGTGTCTACATTTAAATCAAATCTTGTAATAATTTATTTAGTATTTATTCAGTCAGTCAGTCATACATTTAACGGACCTGGTGCACCTTCAACATATATGATAAATAAAAAATGTATTAATATAAGCTATGAAAGTTAATGCAACATAGACTTCATTTTGTTCCTATGACAGATGTTTTTACAGTTTGTTTATCATTTGATTAACAATAGATTTTTCACTTCCAAGTGAAAGACTATACAACAGAATTACAAAGTCATTTTGGAATACTATAAAATTGTATGTCTTTACAAATATAAGAGGAAAGCAACCATCTTTAATTTTCGATGGACCTCAGTCATATGATTTAAAGACAGTATTTTACATGCTTAATTATGAGGTTGAGACTCTTCTTGACTTGGAAGTATATACTGATGTGAAGTTATGTTGAAGATAACAGACAATATATTGGATCAGCGTAAGTGATTACAGTAGGTACAGCCTAAACAGAGATCACAATACAAATATAGGAAAGAGTGACACATAATTTTAATTAGCGTATTTTATCTAGCATGTCCCTGTTTAAAGTATCCCCACCTGGATACTTTAAAAGGAAGTGCTAGTTATCTATTGTCAGGATAAAAAGAGGCATTTTTATATGTCAGAAGTTGCCACCTTTTTTTCTCTATTAAAAGCCATCTACTGTAACATGAAGCAAAATCTTTAAGCTTTCTAACACTCCTCTGGGCTCCCTCCAAAAAGCAATTTATATCAGTCGGGAAGGTCATTAAGGAAACTGGTCAAAATGCAGGTGGGAAATGCAACCCTGTTGGGTAGAGTCTTAATGCATCCATTTATCAGGGATACAAGGTCATATCAATGGTGTTGAGTATTAAACTTTGATTTTCCAAGAGTCTCATGGCAATTGCCAACTTGAGATAATATAAAATACTTTGGCAATATAAGTTTGCAGGTATATTTCTTAAAAGTGTATATATGTATGAATTTTTAACGAATGATATATGAGTTTATTTCCAAAATGATATGAAATAAAATTATTTTCTGCAATTTTTTTTTGCAAAATAATATTGCAGCATGTTTATACTCATGGTAGTTTTAATAAAGCTTTTTTCTACTCATGGATTTCTAATATTCTGCTCTTTTCTTTGCAAATTACTAAAACACCATGACTTAGCTTCCCTGTCCTTAAAGTGGTAACATATGCAATGTGCCTTCTATAATGAATTCTCAATAGAGTAGAAACTACACACACACACACACACACACATGCGCACACACACACACACATGCACAAGCACACGTTACACATACCATGTCTTTAAAAAGTCTAGATAGTAAGGTATCAACATTTTCCTTTTTTCACTTTTCTCAGAAACCTCTTTCTAGAATTCCTGAATGAATGCTTTCAGTCTTTTGAGGCAATATGCTCAGAAAGGTTGTGCTTGGTAGAGATAATATCCCTTTTCTTGAATGGACAGCCCTGACCAAATTAAGTTTCTAAAATTACTGTCAGATCTCTAAAATCTACTTTAAAATAAAGTATAATGAACTTAAAATTCTTTTTTCTGTTGTGTCTTTTTGATCCCCTCATTAATTCTCTGCTTATGTGAATCTTCTTGGTAACCTTATTTGATCATAGATCTCTCTAATAATAACCTACTTGGGCCAGTCTCTCACTGAGGCATTACGCCTTTGTCTTTTTTGGTCTTCCTGTTCTCTACTGTTTCTACCATATCCCTGCTTAAAGGAAGGAAGGAACAAAAGAAGGAGGGAAGGAAGGTAGGAAGGAAGGAAGAAATAGAGACACATTTATATACATATATTTTAAGTCTATGTCCTTCACGTGGTAGTTATTACTAACAACAACTTTCTCCCCAGAACTCAGGTATACTGATTCAGATAAATATTTTCAAGTCCAAGGTTATACTTCCTTAAATACATTTGCATTTCTAAATGTATTCCATTAAGGAATGAAGATTTTTATACACAACTTTCTGAGGTCTAGATATTTTGGTAAAAAGGTGAGCGGGTATTTTGTTGATTTATGACACCACAAAAGTCATGATCAAGATATTCTTCGAATAAAACTAAAAACCTGTAAAATGGAATCCCAGACAGAAGAGGAAGCATTTAATGAGACTCAGAGGCATTCAATTGCATGAGATGAAACAGTTGGGAAAAGATTACTGGTTGAAGGCAGCTGGGGAGAAAGACCTGGGGATGCTATGTCGATTTGCTTCCTCTCCAAAGCAGTCATAATGTTTGGATTGGACATGTATGAGGTTCATTACAGCAAGTACTTGTGAAGAATAAAAAAGTTAGGAAGCAGAAACAGGTGGGGTGAGTGTTCAGCTCCCTGTGAATGTAGAGAAAGAAAAGAGAAAGATTGAGTAGAAAGAGCCTCATATTTCAACATGACTTTGAAAAAGACTGAGCCAGACTGAGGGTGTATTTCCCATCAAACTCACCTGTTTTGAGGGGTCCTACATCAGGTCCTCTACAAACTGAGGTTAAAATATCTTACACACTTAGGTCAACATGGGTTTTCTATCTGAAATCCCAAAACCAGTACAAAGAAAGCATATGTTTTCACTATCAATTGTACTCATTGTTCTCTGAACATTTCTGCCTTTATGTTTTTGTTTACAGTAGTTCTTATAGCAGGAATGCTTCTTCAGATGAAGACACAAGATGATTTTACATCATTTATGAAGTATTTCTGGATTTCTCCAGAATTATCAGAATTTAACATATCTTACTCTGTATCCCAGTAGCATTTTCTAAGAAAAATATGTCCCTTATGTGGCATATTTACATATACATACCTTTTTAAACTAAAATTTAGCCCTGTTTCTTGAAATTATTTCTGACACTGAAAAATAATAAGTGCATTTTGTATGTTAGGCTACTTGGCATAAACTAAAAAATATCTCCCTTTCGATGAAATATTTTTGATATAATTACATACTTTGATGAAGAGATATAGAGGGTAAATTTTTCTGAATTTCAATAAAGAACAGAGACATTAGCACGCTTTCTTCATGGATTTAACATCATTTTTCACTGGATACCAGAAATTGAGTATAGGTGATATGTGTTTTTGTTGGACTGCCAGTGCGGACTGCCCAGCTGACAAATTAGTTATTTGACATAAAGAGCATTGTTGAAGCTCTAGAAACTAACCCACTACTTTTAAAGATCCCAAACTTGAAAATTAAGCAAAAAATTCATCATTTTTCCTTTGCTTCAACATTGTGGACTTGTGAATGGTTTGTCTTTCTTGTTCAAGATAGTTTGATATGAATTATTTTTCTTTTAAAGGAACAAGAAAACTGATGCTTAAATAGAGTTAATTATGAAAATGTGGAGAAATCATATTTGTAAAACCCGTTATGACTCACTTGTTCTAACAAAAGCAAGAAGTGTGACATTTGATCTCCTAAAATAACCAAACATCATTAACATCCAAATAGAACATGCTTAGCCTTTCCACCAAATATCAGGTCTAGTCCTAATGCCCTTTCAACATTATAAGCAGGAGCAAAGTAAATCATACATACCCCGATATAAGTCATGCTCTATCCCCCTCCCAGCCCCAGTAAAAGAGGAAACCATATTGTATTTGAACCTTTCATTTTATGGGATCTCTTTTTGGTTAATTTATTTTTGTTTGTAACAGGCTTATTGGGATATAATCTATATATATAAAATCCCTCCATGTAAAGCATAAAATTCAATGGTTCTTAGTATATTTACAGAATTATGCAACCATAACTGTGAACTAATGTTTAAATATTTTCTTCTTCCTCCAAAATAAGTCTTGCATTCATTAGCAGTCACACCCATTACACTATCCACTCCCTCTTACTCTCTCATCCCCACCCTGGGCCTGCTTCTAGGGAACCACTAACCTACTTTCTGCCTCTGTAGTTTTGCCTATTCTGGACATTTCATCTAAATGGAATTATGTAATATGTTTAGGTAACTGTCATAATTTAATGAGAATTTATTCTTTAGCTTTATTGGTATTTTTCCACCAGGAGCTGGCTATATTTGGCATATATGTTATTTTTACCACTTTTCTTAAAATAATTGTAGTTCATATTCTTTATATTAATACATGCTATATAAAGTAATGATATTATACATTAGTAGTTTTCTAGTGTGAGGCTTTGGGCTTAAACCATCCTAGTAAATATCTCCTTAATAGCCAATAAGGGAAAAAATAAAGGCTTCCAAGTTAAAATATGCATTCAAAAAAAAAAAACAATCACTCATTGTTCTCGATTGACTAAAGAAGAAAAACACATATGAATCTTCCTAGACCCAACCTGTCTTTTCAGTTGCTCTGCTGAGGTAAGGAAAGTTACTGGCAATGACATGGCCGTACAGCCAGGCACATGAGAGAAGCAAGTTTGAAAACAATGTCTGGGAAAGTGGAATGAGAATTAACTAGAGGAATGAACCCAAAATAACTTGATCTTGGTGTATCATATCATCACCCACTACCGAGTAACCCCTGCAGTGGAGATACTGAAAAACTAACTGGAAAAACTAACAGGATTCATTCAAAGGACATCATCTAGCATTTGTCCTCAGCCATCCTACATTCGTCCAATGGGCCTTTGGTGGCTGGGTTAGAGACTATGAATGCGTTTGTTGGCATATGCTTCTTATATCAAGGCTGATATAATTACTACAACTGCTGAATGTCTGACCTATCGATCTCACAGACTGATGTTGAACTCTCAATATGGTACCATTCTTTGAAGACACCATCTACTTGATGTCTAGTTGATAAATTTCTCTCATCTGGAGAAAGTGGTAATTCATCTTTTTGAGATTTATATACATATTGCCTCTGGTTTTTGCTTCTCTGACTACAAACGCCCTTGTCAGGGATTTCTCAGTGGCTGGTGTTCTGCGAAATTTTACCTTGGACCAAAGGACTCATTTGTGGCTAAGGATTTTGACAATGCATACAAGAAAAAGGAACCCATTATGAGCAATATATCTATATCTATATCTATATATATATCTTTATATATTTCCCATAAGCTATTGGCCTGATAGAATGTGGAATGACCTTTCAGCTGGGATGTCAGCCTGGAAATGCCACTCTGTAGGGTTGTCAATCTATCCTCCAGAATGCAGTATAAATATTGAACCAATTAAGATCATATGATGCTGTGTCTCCTATAGCTAGAATACAAAAGGAAAGAAAGGGTGAAAATAGGAATAACTTCACTCATTGTCATTCTCTGTGACCCTTTGAAGTTTAGGCTTCCAAACACCGTAACTTTAGTCTTCCAAGCGTAACAGGTCATGCTCCCTGGATAGGATAGAGTCTATGTAAGAAAGGTTTATAGCCATCAATACAATCAGAATTTCCCTTTCCCTAATACTATGACTACCATTTAGTAATTTGGGGTCTCATGCTAATCAAACATCAAACAAAAAAAGAAGTTACTAAGTTGTCAGCAGTGATTATCATGTATAACTAAGGTGCTGAAATATAGTGAGGAGCAAGAAGAGGTAGATTTGAACTTGAGACATTCATTGCAGTGTTTCATGCTGTGTCCCTGCCTGGTGATAGCAGTAAATAGCAATTGCAGTCACAGGCATGATAACCAAGGCTAAGGAATAGGCAAGCCACCTGGGTAAGCAGAACTGCTGGCCAAGGTTATGAGAAACTCAGAATGAGTGGTAGAGAAAGAGAATGATTTATATTTATTATGGCCATAGAACCAGCTGAAACAACACAGACCATAGCTTGTTTCACTAACCTTTCATTTTATGGCTTTTTTAGAGGTTGTGGCAATGACCCTGAAGTAACCGAGTATGCTTGGTGTTGGACATTTATAGATTAAAATGTACAAGAAGAGAATTGTAGTGTTGCTCACTCCCTGTCTACACAAACTATTTCTGGGTTTACGTGTAACTTTTGTAGACAATGTCCTGCCTGCTAACAGCTTCCTACCCCAATTACCTGTACATCTCTCCACTCTACTCCTCTGGCTGAGGGCTTTCTCCAGCACCACTAGACTACACTCTGCCATACTCAAGTATCATCTGGAATTGAGTTCTGTTCATCCTTCTGGAGTTAAAAGTCAAACAATAAGAGACAGGAGTCAGAAGAAGACATCCAGCTTCTTGAGGAAAGGTTCTGACGTGGGTTATTTGTAAAATGTTTACAGTATAAATGAGCCCAAGTTGCTCTTAACATTGCTGTTAATTAATAAATTCCCTATTACTTTTCCTCTTTTTCACACATCACAAACCCATTGCTTTGCTTGAACTTCCTAGCAACATCTACAACATAAACTGCCTGAACTCAGTGTCTGCTTTGTGGTGGGAATCCAAATACAATAAATAGTACATGTGTTTGAAATTATATGTAATTCAATTCATCACTTTGGTTAGAATAACTTTTATGATGATCTTCTTTTCAGAATAGATTTTTATGAAACCTGTGTCATTATAATTTCCATCCTAAGCCCCAGAACAATAATATCGTTCAGAGATTGGTGTGCTCAATGCCTCTAAATCTCAATACAGAAGACTGATTTTCATTATTTCAGTTAGTAATGTGATAGTAGAATAATGACTTCCCTCCTCCAAAGATGTCTATGTTCTAGGATTAGAACATGATAAAAAGGTTTTAAGGTAGCAGATGGAATTAAGGTTGTCAATAAGCTGATGTTAAAAAGAAAATATTCTGGATTAGACAGTTGGATAGTGTAATCACAGGGGTCCTTAAAGGTAGAGGAGGGTGGCAGACAAGTCAGTGGTCAGAGTGGTGATGGGGAAGATTTGAATGGCCATCGATTGCTGGCTTTAAGATGGAAGGACCCACAAACTAAGGGATGCAAACAACTAGAAGTTGGAAAAGGCAAGAAGGTAAATTTGGCCCTGGAGACTCCATAGAAGAATGAAGTCCTGCCAACACCTTGATTTTAACCCACTGAGACCTATTTTGGATTTCTGGTGAAATTTAGAACACTAAATTTGTGTTGTTTTAGGCCACTAAGTTTGTTCTAGTATGTTACAGGAAAAATAAAAAAAAATGTAATAAATGTAAATCTATACCTAACAAATACATTGATCCAGAAATATTTTAGCACTTTGGGGAGAGTCAGTATCAAAGTGGACTTAAACATTTGCCCTCAGTGTTACAGAGGCACGAGTCAAAATAAATATCAAGTAGAGGGGGGATGACGATCTAAGAAAGAAAACAATTTGTCAGGTAACCAGTAAGAACAATGGTATGATAGGAAGGAGGCTGAATATGCCTGTCTCTAGGTATACAAGTCTTCATAATGTATAACTTTTCTTCTTGATCTCTGTTATGGGCTGAATTATATTCCCCCCAAAATTCATGCATGGAAGTCCTAACACCCAGTATCTCACAATGTGTTTTTGGAGATAGAGTTTTTAAAGAGGTAATTAAGTTAAAATGAGGTCATTAGAGTGGGCCCTACTTCAATATCACTGCTGTTCTTATAGAAGAGGAATTTAGGACACAGACACATATGCATAGACAGCCTTCTATAAGCCAAGAAGAGAGGCTTAAGAAGAAGCGAACCTTGATCTCAGAATTCTAGCCTTCAAAACTATGGGAAAATAATAATTTCTGTTTTTTCAGCCACCTAGTTACTTTGTTTGGGTGGCCCTAGCAAACTAGTACCAACCACCAAAATATTTTGTCATATTCCAAATATAATAATATATTAGTGTTTTTTCCTTCACAAAATCACATTTAATTAACTTATCACAACGTAATGACTTTTTACTTTTTTTTAGCATACCTCTGAGAAGTGGGGACATAAAGATTGCTTTTTTTAGTATAATTTATAGAATTATTGATAGTTATACTTTTATAAGCAAGCTTTCTTTGAATAATTGTATAAAATTGAATATTACTAACGACTCAGTTGATATATTCCAAGTTTTAAATTTATTGATTTACTAAAGACATTTGCTCTTTCTTTATCTATCTTACTGTTTGGAAGGCAATGTTGATAAAAAACTCCTTTCCCATACTAAATCAGTAGCACGATTGAGTACGATCCTTCTAGATATCGCCTCAAACAGTTCATTTCCTTCTGAATTTATATCGTATTATAATTACATCTGCAGCCCCATGAGAGTGGTATTGAATGTTAAATCCTGAAGTTTAAACATTTGGCACATCAATATATTAATGACTTAATAACCTCTTCAGGAAAGTAACCTGGCTGATTTGTATGTTTTAACTAGTTGAATCTTCAAAAAATCAATAAACTTCAATAACTTATAATGTGATTAATTAACTGACTATATAACGAATTCGGGGTATTTTTGTAATTTTTTTTTTTTAGAAGCTGGGTCTCACACTATTGTCCAGGCTGGAACAAAGCAGTAAGATCGAGTAGAGTAGCTGGGAATAGAGGAACGCCTCCATGCCTGTCTAATTTTTTAATGATTTTTAGAGATGAGGTGTCTCTGTGTTGCCTAGGCTGGTCTTGAACTCTTGGCCTTAAGCAATCCTCCAACCCCAGCCTCCTCAATCACTGGGATTACATGTGTGAACTGCCATGCCTGGTTATTTTTGAAATTCAACCCAGAAAGTTATCCATTGCTTTAATGTTTCAACTTGCATAGAAAAAAACAAAATCTATGCATATATTCAGGTTCATATAAATAATTTCCAAGTTAGTTGATTAACAATGAGAGTTTTAAAAAAAAATGTGTCTCACGGTTCTCAGTTATGTGTTCTCAGAGATGGAGATAGGGATTCTGAAGACAGCCATGTGTATCTAATATGTCCAACAAGCATGACTGATCATGTAACTCAAATTCCATTTTTTTCTGGTTTCTTACCATCCCTTTAAAACTTACTAAGGTTGGTAGAGGTGGGGGTTATAATCTTCACCTCCCTCTGGTTGAAAACTAGGGGCAAACCTCATGACTAACAAGAGAGCAGAGAAATCATGAAAATTTTTAACAGAACTGTCAACTTGGTACCCTAAGCTTAAAGCCCTGATTTATACCTAATTTTAATCATTAATAATACTCCTAATGAAAGAATAACAGCCATTTATTAAACTAATTCCATGTGCCAGGCAGTATGCCCGGTGATTTAATGATTTCTTTATGAAATCTTCCCAGGAACTCATTGAGGTAGGGACTGGTATTACCTGTGATTTACAGGAGAAGATTGAGGCACACAGATTTTAAGTTAATGGTCCAAGGTTATGCAGAAAATAAATGGTAGAGCTGAGTTCCAATCCAGGAGTTTTGATTCTGAACCTGCACCCGCCACATTCCCAATCCCCAATTTTACCATTTGTCCACTTTATCCTTTCTTTAGAGAAGGCTGGAAACATGGGGTGAATTGATTTAACAGAATGTTGCATTGTGAACTAACACATCAGAAAGACTAAAATTTAATTGGTATTAATAATTTAACTCTATTTAACTTGAAATAAGGTAACTGCTATGAGTATGAGATTACAACAGTGAGTAGTTTAAGTTCCAAATGGTGTTGTTTGAGTGGCTCTACTCACCTAAGTGCTGACGCCATTGACAATTATAATACTCATTATTGTAATAATAATAATGAAAAAATAGGGGACAAGAAAAAGAAAAATAAATAAATTTATTGAGTCCATAATGTGTGCCAGACCTGTTTTTATTTTTTATATTATCTACATATTTTGTTTTGTTTCCAATTTTTGTAAGAGCCCTTTAAGGCTTACAATATTACTACCCTGTGTCTTTTACAGATGGAGAGACTGAGTGGTTAAGCATTAAGTCAACTGCACAGGACGTTGTACTAACACTTTTCACCTAACTGGGAACCATTGCAATGTTACCACCGTCAATCAATAAATTGCTTTTCAATTAATATGAAAAGATTACTTTCAATGAAGAAGAATACCTACAAGCAACATGAGCACATGTCTAGTTTCTCCCTGTAGGGTCCCCCCCAGTTCCTCCACTTTCTTTCCGTGTCCTGGCTGAAAATGACAGAGTACCTTGCCTGCTCTGTGGAGGGTTTTATCCAGCAGACTTGAACCAAAACCAGGGGCCTGAACATTTCCAGGCACCGATAAAGGTATCTAGGTTGTTGCCCAAAACATTGAAACAAACTGGTCCCAGCCCTAAGCCAAATTCCTTAAACCCTAATAAAAACTTCATACCTTAACTTCATAGCTTCATACCCTTGCTACAAATATAGCGAGGTAGAGCAACAGTTTTCTTTTGTGTCTGCCATGAGGATTGATGCAGCACTCTGTGAGTTCATCCCCCTATTAAATGTTTGGACTGACTGCTCTAACTCTTAGTGCTTCTTTCTTTGGAATCCCAACCAGCCTCATCTCAGGAAGGTTTGCGGAAGTCCTTTGTGGGAACTCCCTGCCACTTGCTTTTGGGGAAAATTCCAGCCAAAGGTTCCTCCAAATTTGCTCTATCATTTACATCACACTGAAATATCTGGACCATACTTATCTATAAAGAAAATTCACAAAAAAAAAATCCATGCCAGAAATCATGGACAGATTCTATCCACATACCATGTTTAGGAGGTTCAGTGAAATATAGCACAGGTGGACAAAACGGAAGTGAGACAATGTTTTTCATTCTGAAATAGCTCAACTTTCAACATGAATTAAGTTAAAGAGAAACAAGCAAAACAGGGTCCCCTCCCACAGACACGCACCCCACACACCATTTGGAGTACAGCCTGGGCCTGCAAGGCACGGAGTAGCTCTTTACTTAAAATGGCACTTATGAGTGTGTATCAGTGGCATTCCAAAATAGCTCCTCTCTGATGGTTCTGACAACTGTGTCTAGTAGAGGCTTATCCTCAAAGCGGTAAGCAGAATCCCAACCAGTTAGTAGCCACGATATGTCCAGAAGAGAAGTCAGATTAAGCTGCAAAATCAAAACAGAAAGCCGCTTCCATCTCCACAACCACCTCCTCTTTCTCTGAAACCTAGTGGCTTCACCAAAGCTAGAGGGAAGACAGCTAAAGATCAGGATACAATAGACCTACCGGTGCAGGTTGGTATATGACATTTTTCTTTTATAAACAGAATTGTCCTTTTAAAGTTGTTACTCATTTGGATTTTCAAATTTGTACAACAGTTTACTTTCAAAACAGATTCCCTAGCTTTGGAAATACTTTCAAAACAGAATATTTTCTAAGAGAAGAAATATAAAATAACCTCACAGTGCTCTTGGGGGGAAAAAAACAACAACAATAACAAACTCTGTGATGTCATTATATATCTAAATACAGATGCTGAAAACCAAAATGCTAGGTATTCTCTTTACTATTTATTATTTATAAATTTTGCAGGCTCATCCCCTTGAGAAATAATATTTTTATCCACAAAAGAGAATTATATAGATAGAAGAAAGAACTGGTTTCTAATTCAGCTACTATGGGCAGCAGCAGTTGGATGGAGTAATTGAGCTGTTTGTAGAGGCTGTTTAGGAAAATATGAGGCACAGTAAATGCCCTATATGTCCTTGCTAGGATGTGTGTGGAAATTTGTGTAAAGAAATCTTCCAAACTGTCCCTGAATGACCTGGGGCTGAGGTGGGCTGAGGATCTGAGGCAGAATAACCAATTCACTCAGAAGCCCGAAGTTAGGGTAAGAATAATGTAAAGAAGAGCAAGAACATTTATCTACAGTAAAATCTCCCTTACATTTAATTGGTGCACTCCACATTCTGTGCAGAGCTGTTTGCACTCCCAGGGTACCTAGATACAAAATATATACATGTCTGAGACAGCCTTTGCCCTGAGTGAGGGCGGTGAGCGTGTAGTAGCAGGAATCAGATCTCTCCAATTGTTACATAGCTAATAAACTAATAATTATACTGATTTGTAAAGCTAAAATAACCAATTTTTTAAATAAAAAGCATATTTCAAGCATGAATATCAGACTAGACTTAACATTGAAATTTTATATATAATATATAAATCATATATTTTATAATGTATTTATTGTATATATTAATAAATAATGTAGAGTATAGAGAGAGAGAGAGAAAGAGAGAGAAAGAGAGAGAAGGAGAGAAGGAAACCCACAGAGGATATTAGCATACAGGTAAACCTCCCCACCTCCCTTATAGAACTCTCCATATTTTATTCTGCCTCATTTCTCTTAGGGAGAAGAATTTATGAACTGACCATTTAAGTTTACAAAAAGAATCAGGAAGGCCAACAACCAGAGGCAAATGAATGGGATTGAGAATCCAAGGACAGTTACAAATCCAGTTTTCATCTTTCATGCAATGGAACATAACAAAACCATAAACAAATTCAAAATCTAGAAAAAATATCAAACATAATGGAAGACCATAATACGAACGTTTAAATAAAAGCTTTAAGAAATTATCTATTTTTCCCCTTAGTTTAAGTAAAAATAACATAAACCCTTTGAGAAAAACAAGATAATTCTACAGATACAAAAATAGAGATGAATGTGATTAAGACAGATTGTAAGGAATCCAAAAAGACAACATAATTAAAATTTATAACACATTCGTAGGGATAATAAAATGTGCAGTGCAGAAAATAAACTTAAAGATTACTCTCATTTTATATAGGGAAAAAATAGAGAAATATAGCTGAACAAAAAAGAAGATGAGGGAAGAGGAAGAATAGACATCTAAATCAGAGCTGCACACAACTAACTTTTATTATGCAGGTTTGAAATGGAAGCAAGATATAAATTTGAAATTCTAATTTTCTTTTGCAAATAGCTTCTGAATGCCAACATTTATTTTTTAAAATGTTTTAATATGCAAATTGTATTTAGGAAATGCCTTTAATTTGTTTTATTGCCAGTAGGTTCCAAGCAAATAATGAAATAGACTAGTCATTGTTAAGTATTGTCTTTTTCTTATTATTGTTACTTACTACTTACTATTGTTTGGCTTACAGCTGCCTCCATAAATAGTGAATTGTTACCTAACAATGTGTAAACAAACTTCAACCTAACCTGAGAGTATACTCTTGTAACAAGTTGCCTAGTCTCACCCAATCCTAGGAGCCAAACCTTCAGCCAGTCAGGCTGAAAGCTGTCAAAACATGTCCAAACGTCAAAGTTCACCAAATCAATTTTTTCGTATGTCATTTCCGGTTTTCTGGCTCTAAATATTGCCTGCACTCCTTGGGGCTCTCTGAACTGCTTATGATTCTGAGTGCTACCTGGTTCATGAAACTTTTTTCTGATCAATTAAACTCTTGTTAAATTTAACTTGTCTCAGGTTTTAACTTTAACACTATTAACTATTTTCTGGGATTAAAATGTGCACATGTCAATTTCAATTTTACAAGTGGGTTCTTACTCTCTTATGCAGCTTCCATGAGTTAAAGATTCCAGAATATTTCATTCCCTTCAAAAGCTGCTTTTTCTGAATCTAATTACCCAAATACCTCCTTTCTATTCTGATGTATCTCAAAAAAAAAATATTTCAACTATACTTAAAGAAAGTCGACCGTCCCCCACCACATCCACAGCCCTGTTTTAGTGCAGGGCTCTTCAGCGTCTTAACACAGGGCCTTAGATTTGCTCATTACTTTCATTAATATAACATATTGAATGAATTTTGCAGTGAGAAAACTTTCCAAAGCCACACTTTTTTAAGGAAAATTGTTGCAAATTATAGAAAATCAGTATAATAGTATTTCATCAAGTGCTTTAGGTTTTAAATTGTTATTTTCTCTATAGTTTTATCTTTATTAGAAGATTGGATTGATCAACGATGAGTAGGGAAAAAATGAGCAAAGTAAAGTATTTGTATAATACTTTCATGTTTAAACAGCTAACTGACATCACTACACACATGCAGAGAGAGAAAGGGAGAGATTTGATCAAGAAAGCAAAATCAGTCAAGGTCTTTAAAATCTATATGTCTGTTCTAATTGTTTCTAATAAAAACATTTTCACCTGAAAAATAATTAATTCCTAAAGGAAAATTGTTCCTCTGCTCACAACACTACTGAAACCAAATATATGTGTGTGTGTGAGAATTTCCCAAACTAACCAATCTTCTAACTCCCCAGACACCAACTCGGGGCCCTATAATTTAATTCAATCTGACACTATCTGGAGTTAGTGTCCAGGTAGTTAGTGTCAGACTCCACAGGTTAAAGGCTTAGTCTCACAAGACTGCCTTACCACACATGCCAGTCACAAATAATGAGTTTCCACATGGCTTCAAAGTCAGAAGTTCCTACAACTCCTCTCTTAGTTTCGATAATTTGATAGGACAGCTCACAAAACTCAGGGGCACATTTGCTTTCTTTAACACTTTGTTATAAACAATATTATAAAAGATACAGATGAACAGACAGAGGAAGAGGTACATAGGGTGGAGTCTAAAAGATCTGGGGCTCAGGAGCTTCTGTCCCCGTGGAGCTGGGGTGCACTGTAGTCCTGGCAGGTGGATGCATTCACCAACCTGGAAGCTCTTTGAACCCTACAGGTTATGGATTGTTATGGGGGCTTCCTCAAATAGGCACCATTGTTTATTAACTCAATCTTCAGGCCCTCTCTTCTTCCTGGAAGATGGAGGTTGGACTTAAAGATTCAAACTTCTAATCACAGCTCGGTTTTTCTGATGATCAACCTCCATCCTGAAACTATCCAGAAGCCCACCAAGAATAAAAGATGCTCCTATCATCCAGAAAATTCCAGGGTATTTAGGAGCTCTGTGTAAGACGTTCCTTACTCTCATCACTAGGGAAATTACAAGAGTTTTCGGGGAACTGTGTCAGGAACCTGGGATAAAGACCAAATATAAGTTTTTATTATGTCACATCTCCTCATGAGAGGCAATGAAAACATTGAACTAAACTAATTTATATATTTAAACTTACTTTTATCTACGGAATGATCTTTTGAAGATTATTTTTGTTCGATTTTATCAGATATATTTATAATATGTCTGCATAGAAAACTTAATTCTCAGAGACATGCCCAAAGATTGCAGGTGTCAGTTGCATGGAAATTATGGACATGATAATCAATGCATATTTCTTGAGCAGGTTTTTTTTTTTTTTCCTACTGATTTGTGGAAACTGCAATGATATAACGGTACCATCATCAATTGTAAAAATAAGACTTAATAAATTTGGAGAGGAGAGCTTTATTTCTTAAAAAGGAGATCACAACCTGCAGGTGGAATGGCAGCCTCCAGCTGAAACCAAAACCAAACACTGAAGGAGGAGGCATTGGAGCAGGAGTTTCATGCTGAATAAGTTGGCTGAACATACATATTTAACAGGTTACAGGAGGAGTTATGAATATTCATGAAGGGGAATGTGTGCATGCATAGTAAGCAAACATACATGTTACATATGTCCCATGCTCATTTGGGGGTAATGACTTAACATTTAAACATATTATAATTAAAAGGTAAAGCAGAGAAATGAAAGCATTCAGCATGCAGTCTCTGTAAACCAACCAGAACCAGCCCATGGTTGGTGTTCTCTTATCAAAAGAAAATTATTGAAATCAGTCCCTTGTGCAATCAAACCTGTAGTTATAACTTGTTGAATGGGGTAGAAGCTCAGTTAATCAGGATCTGGTGGTCAGTGAGCTGCAATTGTTTTAATATTGCTTATTTTGAGGCCAGTACTTGTTTAGCTGCTAGAGAAAAAGAAAAACCTTATGGCAGTTAGAACATAGTTTAGTCTTTAAATATAGAGTGCGTGATTTAACCCTTGCCTGGCGTGGATGACCTTAGGTGCTGTTTATAATCTGGTATCTTATTACCACAATGAGTCTGTTCTATCAGTCTTAGGATATCTGTATTAAGACATTAACATTGAAAATGTCCAAATTATTTCATTAGGGTCTGATATACATTTTTGAAAAAAATACATATTTTCTTTGCAAATTAATCAATGATTAAATACTGGATTTAAAAAAGCCATTTAAAACATTTGGCAAAATATATCATCATAGTTTTTACTGTAAACATTTATTGCCTAATAGCCTATAAATTTATTGATGGTAGAGAAGCCTTCTCATTTGCCTCGACTTACACATTATTAGCACATCATAAATATTAAATAATTATTGAATGAAATAAAATGTTGAATGAACCAATGAACTAACTTATGTCTTACTATCTACAATTTATCTCCTATTTCCCTTCTCTCTCTCCAGTGGAACAAAACATCGTTGGAAAAATAGGAAGAGACATAAAACTTGATAAATTACAAATTCATGATCTCTAATTTAAACCTGATTTTTGTTGTGGGTCATTGATATTTTGATTAGTCTCTCATTGTTCCTCTTAAACTCTCATTTCTTCTCATACCAAAATCTTCGCCCTCATTAAGCTGAGGTCATTTCCTAGTTTATTGAGAAAAGATTGAGATAATCTGTCATTAAATAGCTCATTAACCCCCATAATATTTTCCTCAACATATAAGTAACCTTTACTATTTCTTTCATTCTTACCTACTATATTAGAGAGAGAGAGAGAAAGCACTCTTCAAATAAGTACATAATTTTCTGTATTTCAAGAAGAAACTGAATTTTTTCTCTTTCTTTTCAAACACATTTAAATCTACCACTACTATATTTACATCTTTAGTACTTCAATTTTTTTATGAAGCTAGAAAATTCAGTCATTGTTTATTATTCCATGTTTTAGACCCCACATCAAATGTTTCCATGACTTATTGTTTCTTTTTTTTGAAATTTCAGTCTTCCCATAATCTTTCATTTAGAATGACAGCAAAGGTTTCAAAGAAATAGATCCACTACAGTGCTAAAATCTAGAAAGGGAGTCATTAACAAACCAGTCATTTTGAAGAATTTCTTAGGAGACATACAAAGAAGTTGTAATTAGAATAAATGAGAAATCAGGTTAGAGAGAAAACTGCCATCTCAATCATGCACAAGAGAAGCTATTTTTCACATTCTAGGTGTTTCCTGAATCGTATTAATTATTAGAGAATTAACTATTTTGAAGAACAATTGTGTTCACTTTTTTCTAATGACACTTACAAGACAAGAAACTTTGTGTTGGCCTGTGCTTCATCTTCCTTGCAATCTTAAGGGAAAGGTGCCCATCATGTCCATGTTTTATAAAGTATTTTGAAATTGATATTTCAAGTTAGCTCATTTATAGAGGGAGGGCATGCACTATTTTACTAATTAAGGTATGAAAAGTCTGCAAGACTGGAATTGCTTCATGAAAGTTTTGGGAACATTAAAAGATGACCACCCATTCTTTTTCTTTTTTTTTTTTACATTTTTTAAATTGTGGTAAAATACACATAAAATAGAATTTACCATCTTAATCATTTTAAAACATACAATTTATAGAATTAAATACATTCACAATGTGTACAACCATCATCTACCTCCAGAACTCTTTTCATCTTGTAAAACTGAAACTCTACACAGTAACTCCCTATTCCCACAGCCCCCAGCCCAACCTCTGGCAAGCACCATTCTGCCTCTGTCTCTGTGATTTTGACTACTCCATATACCTCATGTTAGTGGAATTATACGGTATATGTCTTTATGTGATTATCTTACTTTGTATAATGTTTTCAAGGATCATCCATGTTGCAGCATATGTTGGAATTTCATTCCATTTTAAGGCTGAATAATACTACATTGTACATCTATCACATTTTGCTTAACCATTCATCCATCAGTGGATACCTGGATTGGTTCCACATGTTATCTGTTGTGAATAATGTGTTACCAATATGGGTATCCATTCTCAAATTCCAAAATTTAAGACTGACTATAAAGGTTAACAACATTATCCTAACTTTCTCCCTCACCCAGTGTTAGAGAATCAGACCAGAGTTTCTCAGCACCAATGGCACATTAGACTCAAGAGGAAAGTTAAAAACAAAACATAACAAAAAAAATAAAACAAAGTAAGAAACAGAATAACTAATCCATGGGAACAATCTGTGACAAATTAAAGAGGAATTTCTAGGAATAGTGCTCAATCATCAGTATGTTTTAAACTTTCCCAAGTCATTCTGATGTTTGGTTGGCCTTCAGAATCTCTGATTTAGGTAATTCAGTGGGGATTTCATCCATGGTCTTAGCAGAAGAACTTCATACATGAATTTCTCCTCAGGAGCACAGTCCAAGGCTGGCCATCTTTCTGGAGTTAGATTGCAGAAACGATGGCCCAAAAAATTTCCACAAAATGATATGATACAGGGTACAAGAAAGTTGGAGTTCAGTATTTGTGATGAGCCAAAGAATATATGATATTCATTTTCATAGAATGAAACAGTATCAACTGAACAATTAAAGGAATAATAAACCCTAAGACTTGTCTGTCCAGGAATAAAAATTTTTCAGTTGCAAACAATGCATCCTTACATCCTGGGAATTATGTGGATTATTTAAATGGGATATTTTAGCTACTCATCACTGTTCTTAGTACACTTCGATATGTACTAAATATTAATATCCATCTTTTGTAAGTATGGGGTCTGTATTATTTTCTACAAAACATATTCCTTATATATATGCCTATGTATATATTTTTTAAATCTTTAAATCTGTGATTTTTTACTTAAATTATCACTAAATATTTAGAGACAATGGTTTTCAAAATTAACATGGCAAAATGACCATTTCATAGATTTCTTCCCTGGGAAGAAATCTCAGGAGTGGCTTGTTATGAAAAAGGTACTTATGGAGAGCTTGAAACAACTTGAGGGTCTTTAGTGATATTGCAGAAAATTGTACAATAATGAAAACGTGAGTGACAATAAGAAAGTTCAACAAACCACAAGGCATAGGTTCTGTAAAATTTTAATGCCCACTAGATGTGAACAACTAATTAAGGTATGTATAATGGCAAGCATCAGCCCTGAATAAAAGACAACTTTTAGAATGTAAAAATTATTCTCTCAGAATGGTTTGTCAATTAGGAATACATTTGGCAGCACATGACAGAAATCTTAAATAGCACTGACTTTTAAAAAGAAGGATTCTTTTTCTCATATATCAAGAAATTTCAAGATAAGCAGGTGCTGGTGTTCATTCAGCTCTGTTCAGCGATGTTAGGGTCAGACTCTTCTACTACGCTTATGGTTTCAAGAAGGCTTCTGGGTCTACAGGAAGTAAAACAGACAAAGAACAAGGACGTGGTAGCACTTGCCCTGACAATTATTACACCTCATTGTACAACATTATTAAATAAGACAGTGGAGCTTGAGAACAAAAATAGAACATTAGACTGCTGACGTGGAATAAAGAATCAATCTAAACTTGATTTGTGTCAGAGTATATATTGATAATCAGTGGGTGTAATGCAGACTTTATAATAAAGAATTCTAGGCTTGTATTAACACCTTAAGCGACAGGCAAAAAATCAAAGGCAGGTGAATTAATTATGTAAATGTGAAGGGTAAATTATAAAACTTTTAGAATATGATAAAGAATAATATTTTCACTGTTTTGGAATGGCAGAGGGTTTCTTAAGAGAGACAAAAAGCATACAAAATATAAAGAAATACATTGATAAATCTACTAAGATTAAAACTACAAATTTCTGTTTTAGTATATGCCATAAATAGAATAAAAATACAGTTGTTTCTCATTATCCATAGAAGACTGGTTCCAGGACTGCCCTCAGATACAAGTAGCTGAGATTCTGACATCAGTAAATCTGGGGAGACATATATTAACATTTTTGCCTAGTTAACCTAATAAAACTAACCATTTGCAGCCCAGCAGCTCCACTCCTGGAGAAACTCGTGTATACATAATCGAGGAGATATACATAAAGGAGCTTTACTCATAATAGAAAGAACTGGGGTAAATTTAAAAAGGGAGGGGGCAAAACCAAGTGAAAACCCCTTATGTGAATGTCAAGAGTACATGGAATATGAAATCCAGAAAAAATCTGAAAAGAATAAACTACAGCTACAACCTGGAGGAATATAATAAAACTAATATTGGGCAAAAGAACCAAATCACAAAACAGTGCACATAACATGATTGTATTTAAATATAAAGTTCAAAATTAATAAATAATAAATAACATTTATTATTACTATTATTATTTTAGTTACAAGATCATACCCTGTTGTCCAGGCTGGAGCACAATGGCGCATAGCTCATTATAACCTCGATCTCCTGTGTTAAAGCGACCCTCCTGCCTCAGCCTCCCAAGTATGTGCCACCACAACTGGTTAACTTTGTTTGCTTTTTGTGGAGGTGGGGCCTAACAATATTGCCCAGGCTGGTCTCAAACTCCTGACATCAAGCTATCTTCACACCTCAGTCTCCCAAAATACTTAATGTTTAATAATGTTAGAAAAATAATGACAACCTAGACTATTTTAATTTTCTTCTTAATTATTTTTTCTATTAGATTGAACTCTTAATAAATGCAATTATAATGCTTAGGACAAACATTGGAAAACTAATAGCATAATAGAACTCTGGTTACCTTTAGGTTGTTTGAACTTTTGTAAATAGCTTGATCCTCCAAATACATTTATGAACGAATGTTTTGTTGTACCAATAAATTCTTCAGATATTCTATTTGGTATGAGTTACATTGTTCGTCTCTTAGCCAGTAAAATAAATATAATTGCATACCCCAAATTGAATAGTTGGAAAACTTGCATAAAAGTAATTTGAATTAGCCTATTTGAGACTGAAATAGGAATGCTGTGTCCCCGTCATGTTCATTAGCTCTCTGAGATTACACATTTCACCTGCTCACTAGACACATTGGTAGTAATTGGGAAAAGACAAGCAGGATGCTTTTAGACATATCGTAACTGATCAATCTGACAACCCATTGAATGTGTAACAACTCTATTAAAGTTTGTATTTTAAATAAAATTATTGACAAAAATATTGGAGAGGCTCTTCTGGCTGTGTGAAAATCACTTAAAAGAAGACATAATATGATAGAATAATATCATTTGGTATCATTTGTACAATAGATCAATATGTGTCACAGATACTCAGTATAAGAATGGGAATGAATGAGAGTTGGATTCACAGAGTGTGAGCAAATCAGACAATAATTTTGCAATTTTTCCTATTCATCGAACATGGAAAATTATATTTATCTTTCAAGATTAAATAAATAATATACATGATAACTCTGATACTTAGTTCAAGTTTATAAGCATCATATTCCTAATATTAAATAAAATATGGAAATAATTATAAACAGTAGTACATTATTTTCAAACCAAATTATCAATATTTTTTATGTTTCTCTAAAACATTAAGATTATGTTTATTTAGAGCTCAAATTAATTTAAAAAATTATGTAGAAAGTGGCAATCTTCTAGTTTAAGGTGAAGTCATGTTTTTCTCATTTAACATACCAAGCTACTAAAGCTTTTTGAACAAAGGGAATACATAGAAAACTTGAATCTATGAAAACAGAGACATGACAAATCTAATTTATTTCATTTTTTAGTCTTTATCTTCTGTTACTCACTGCATTTTTAATGGAGCTCATGTATCCTTTTATTTAACAAGAAATAAAATAAAATATCAAAATAAAAATAGAAAAATAATTTTTTCACACTGGTTATTATTTTCAGCTGTATGGGGTAAAGAAAATTAATATTATACAGATATACCTGAAAGTTACTACCTTAAGTGGACATTTGGTAATTGTCAAATTTCATATATATTTTTATTTATAATGATGTTTCCATCTTTATTAATATATTCCTTCATTAATTCATTCAATAACTTTCATTGAATAACTGGCCTACTTAGTAAAACATTATGAATTTTACCTCTTTCTAGCCATCTCAAATGAACAACATAAATAAAAATAGAGTGTTTGCTAAATAACCACTGATTCATAATCATTTCCTACATACTCATCTGTTTTCTGACCTAATTGATTCTCCAAGCCCCTGTAATGGGGAAATTTTCATAAAGAGAATATTACCTTTCTTTATGAAAAATAATGGTCAAAAGTAACTTGAGTGTCCCATTTTTTTCAGCTGTAAATTCAAGTAGTATTTCTATTGTAATACTAAGATATTTCTGCTGTAATATTATGATAGAGTACAACACATGGAAAAGACACTATAAAGAATTACCTAAAACTGGAAGAAAGACCCCCTATTAAAAATGGTTCTGTGTAAGTGCACATGTAAGAATAACATCTATTGGGGCCGGGCAGAGGGGAGGGGGGGGAGGGGACGGGTATATGCTACACAAAGAGTGCGATGCGCACCATCCCAGGGATGGACACACTTGAAACTTGGAATTGGGGGGAGGGGGAGACCAGAGCAACACACGTAACCTAAACATCTGTACCCCCATAATATGTTAAAACTAAAAAAAATGGTTCTGTGTTTTCTGAAAGCAGGCAAGAAAAATTTCACTGAGGTATAGAATGATTATTTTTTGTTGTTGAGATGTTATCAGGAAGTAATAGACTTTTTTTTTTTATTTTTTATTTTTTATTATTCCAAGATATTGTGAGGGTACAAACATTCTAGTTACACTTTATGTCTTTGTCTCACCCATATGCAGGTTAAAGGCATGCCCTTCCCTCCCTTTAGTGCTCCCCATATCCTTTAGTTGTAGATTTCCCCCCCACCCCCCTAATCCCTGGAGAATATTTCTGCCATGTGATCACCCTAGTGTTGATCAGTTAGTACCAATTCGATGGCGAGTACAAATGGATCTCTTTCTCCTGCTCTTGAGGTGCCTCACTTTGGATGATGGGCCTAAGTTTAGTCCAGGAAAGCATAAGAGGTACTAGATCATCATCATTTCTTATGATTGAGTAATATTCCATTGTAAACATATACCAAATTTTAGTAATCCACTCATGGATTGACGGGCACTTGGGTTGTTTCCACATTCTT
>CAUYSK010060178.1:0-10955 GCA_963575035.1 Avahi laniger
GAATGTTTATAGCAGCATAATTCACAATTGCAAAGATGTGGGAACAACCCAAGTGCCCATCAATGCATGAGTGAATTAATAAAATGTGGTACATGTATACCATGGAGTTCTACTCAGCCACAAAAAACAATGGTGATCTAGTACCTCTTGTATTATGCTGGATAGAGCTGGAACCCATTCTGCTAAGTGAAGTATCACAAGAATGGAAAAACAAGCACCACATGTACTCACCATCAAATTGGTATTGACTGATCAACACTTAAGCACACATATAGTAATAGCATTCATCTGGTGTCGGGCAAGTGGGAGGGAGGAGAGGATGGGTATATATACACCTAGTGGGTGCCATTTGCACCGTCTGGGGGATAAACATGCTTGAAGCTCTGACTCGGGTGGGGTAACGGCAATATACATAACCTAAACATTTGTATCCCCATAATATGTTGAAATAAAAAAAATAAAATAAATAAATAAAATAAATGCAATGTGGTGTCCTGGACTGGATTCTGTAATAGAGAAATGGCATTATTGGTGAAACTAGTGAAATACAGAAGTATTTGGTGTTTAGTTAATGGTAAAAACCCAAAATTGATCCCTTAATTTTGACAAATGTACCCAAGTAATATAAGATTTTAACATTAGGGCAAGCTGCATGAAGAGTGCAGAGAGATGCTCTGTACTGTCTGCAACTTTTCTGTAAATCTAAAATTATTCCAAAATAAAAAAGTTTATTTTAAAAAAAAATATATTTAGGTATATTATTATGACACACAGGTTATTAGGTCAAAGAATATTACCAGAGATAAAAAGCTCATTTCTTATTTATAAAGGAGACATTTAGTTGAGAGGACACAACGATCCTCAGTGTTCTTTTGAACTTAGAGTTTCACAATGCCTGGAGCAAAACTTGTTAGAAATGGCAGGAGAAATAGACAAGTCCATAATTGTATTCAAAGATTTCAACACCTTTAACTTAAGGGTGATACCTGATACAACAGGTAGGGAGAAAATCAATAAGGATCTAAGAGACCTGCATAACACTATCAAACAACTTTACTAATGAATGAATAACTTTTTCAGGTTTTTAGAATACCTCATTCCACCTTAATGATGGAAAAACAGCCAATGCTGAAGATGCAAAGAGCCTGTATAGAAAAGATGTTGAGTATTGCAGCGTTTGGATTTACAAGAACCCCAGAGAGAACTTGATATAGATATTCCATATGGAATCTGAGTGACCATTGCATTATCCAATTCATGTCTAAAACACATTCAGGAAAGAACATGAATGATGAAGCCTCAGTAGTGGGATAAAGAGCCGAGCTGAGTGAGTTGCTTCTCTCTGCACACTAGAAGAGGGCCCTGCAGTGAGGCACCAGGCTGGATTGTTTTAAAAGAATCCCACCCAAACGGGAGCTGGAAATTACTACTGTACATAGAACCTCAGGTGGAAATGGTCTGAATTAGATAGCCAGATGAAAAACAGAGCCCAGACCCCCATTTCCAGTGGGGAAATGTCCAGAAAAATTATGAAAACACCCCATATGAGAAAGTGTTAGCTTTATACATCATCCATGTTCAGAGGGAGTCAACACCGTAATAGCATCTATCAGAGAAATTGTTCTTGCCTCTTGCTCTTCACTGACACATCCGTATTTTCTCTAACCACAAAATTATCCCTTTTGTCATGCATTTTACTTCATTTGTTATCAGATACTGAGAAAAATCGTATACGCTTTTCACTAGACTCAGATGAGTCTGGCATTTAATACAAAAAATTATGCCACCCCTTCCCACCAGCAATTCCATGCTTATGTTTACTAGAACAAAATAGACTGATGAACTTTGAAAAATATTGTCTTCAATATTCTGAGGAAAAAAATGATGAAACTTCAAAATCAAAGAAGTGACCAAATCACCTTTCAAGACATTAGGGAAAATGACCATGATGGCTAGAAAAGGTAAACATCTCAATAACTATGAAGCTGATGAATCTTTAGGCATAAAGACCTCACTTGGCACAAGTTACACCCAACGGTAGTTGTGTTCTTTTCCATAGATGCCAAGACAGAGTAGCAGTTTCACATAAATGTCTTGAGGCTTTATTGATTGTCTTGGGCAAAGAAAGACAGGTGAATTTCATTAAATACTTGTGCAATTACGCAGCAAACTTATTCAAAATGAGACCCCATGGTTGCACAGTGGAATTCATTTATGACAAGCACACCCTTGAACGTGGTTACAATGAAAGCTGTGTCAGACTATATTATGTACAGCCATGGATTACAACATTCTGGAAGAAAACCATTATATACACATATGCATACATATACCCACACATAGAAACTCACACATATACATATTCACACATGTATGTATATACACTTACATACATATGCACATGATATAGATATGTAACTGTTTAATGCTATCAGATGAAAAATTAATATGGTAATCATAAACATATTATTAACTCTAAAGACTGTAGGTTTTATACAGTAATGAAATATCAGGAAAATATTTCACCATGTTTCAACCTTATTCTTAATATCAGAAAATTTTATTTCTAATTAAATTGGTATTTTTTTTGTATTAAAATCCAGGCTATTTACGGTTGTTAATAAAAGTTTCTTTTAAGGTTAAGTGATTATAGAGAGAATGCATTTGTGCATTATTGTTTTAGGAAAAAACTGAAGAGAACAGAGAGTGACTGAACCCAGATTCATGTCCTACTCTTGGCAGTTAGTATTAAAATTTTCTGTAAATCACCAATCATTAAACTTTTTCTTCATGTATGAAGATCTTAGATAAAATAGATTCTCCATCTCTCTTCTTTGAAATTTCATGATTAAAATGTATTCATAAATATACATTGTATTTCCAAGGCCTTTCATGTAATAACTTTGCATTAATATGTGTAAAAAGGAGATAATAAGAGAAGATAATGCAAAAAATCCAGGATAATCTTCTATAATAATATGATAAGAATATTGGCTATTGATTCACTGATTCTCTGAATAAATTTGTCAAATTACTGATTTCTTATCTATGTTTATCTCTGAGAGCTCATACTAACACCTAATTATTTGTGTCATGAAGTTCAAAAAACTCTCTCTCAAATGAATCACTATAGACTTGATGAAAATGCTGTTTCTTATGTCTCTGATGCTTTTTCCATATTTCCCAGGCTGAGATGTTTGTTTCCTCTTAGAGACTCACCAAATCTGTCTATATGGATTATGGCCCATGGGATAAGAGTGGCCACCAGGCTCTCTATGTGTGGCTGCTGTTTCAGACTTTATGTTCCTTCTTTCTCACTGTGGGGCAGTCATACTGTCCGTTTAGTTCTTCGATGCCTCCAAGCTTACTCCTACCTCAGGGCATTTGCTCTTGCTTCTTCTCTGATTGAAAATTTCTACAGTAAATGTTTGCACAGGTGACTTCTTCATATCATTGAGGTGGTAAGTTACTTCTTACCTCTTCAAAGAGGATTTTCTTATTATACGATCTAAAGACAGCCTCTTCCACCTCAATCATTGTCCCTTCTACTACCTTATTTTGCTCTTGGAACTCCTCCTTATCTACAAATATCTTTTTCCTTTTTTCTTTACTTACCACGTGTCTCTCAACCTCTGTACCAAAGTGGCCCTGTATACAGACACTAGCTACATGTGACTGTTTAAATTTAAATCAACTAAAATTAACAATACAGTGTGTTGGTCGCATTAGACATATTATAGAAATTTAAGTCTTCTCTGCCTCAATATCTAATGTCACTAGGGGCTACCGCGTAAGACAGCACAGGACATTTCTATCATTTTACAAAGTTCTAATGGATAATGCTGCTCTGCCATGTAAACTTCAAGAGTTAAGATCTTTGCTGATTTGTCACTGTTGCATGTCTAAAGCCTAGAAGAGTTCTAGGTAGACAAGTATTACATCAGTATTTGTTGAATAGATTGTTAAGTAAAAGCCAGCACATTTTAGCTTCCTCCAATAATAAAAGAAAAAATGAACTACTTTGCAAATGAGTAAATAGCAAAAGAGCACAAGACCTATTAAAAATATGAAAGATATTGCAGATTTTAGATAAACATCTAAATTTCAGAGAACTCAATTTCTTGTTCTTTTACTCTTTCACCTTCTTTCTTTCTCAAATAGACATAGGACAATTATAGAAAATTTCTCTTTTACATATCCTAAAAGATATAAGAAGATGCTGTATCCATAAAAATAGAGAAAGCAGCTATGGGAAAAAATCAGTTTAAGATAAAGAGTAATTACATGTAAATGAAAAACATGATTGGTAAGTGCAAATCCTTGATTGAAGCAGTAAACAGTAGACTGATTAGTACAGAAAACTGAACAACTACAGGAGAACACATTTGCCTAGTACTCTAAAAAAATGGAGGAGGGTCTGGAAGTTAAACTTGTGTAAGTGAAGAACATATCTAGGAGAGTGTGTCAATAGATAAAAGGCAATTTACAGATGATAGAATGGAGCAAGGGTGATAATTTAAAATGTGAATAATAGTAGAATAAAACTATATTGAAGACCTAAATTTTCAAGATTGAATTTTAGATATAAATGAACTAAAAGAGATAAATAAGTTTAAAAAATAATCCCATATCAAAGAAAGAGGTAAAAAATTTCCTAAAGCTTACACACCTCCACTCTCAATCAACACACCCAAAAGACTTTTAATACAAAGAAATTTAAGAATTTTCTGCCACAATAAATAACCAAATGAATAGAGCAATATCTACGGAGGTTTCCTTTTTGGTAGGAAGATGATCAAGGGAATGAATAGTGAGACTTATGGAAAAGGATTCACCCAATTATATTCATTTACAATTGCAAATTAAGGTGAACTTTGCTTTCACTCAATCTGAGACTTCCAGACAAAGTGAGTTGTCCATTCTATTAAAGGAATCAAGGCAGATCAATAATCAATGGCAATAGCATAGCTTGCACTCCTGCTGCTGGATTGATGAAGTATGAGTGGATATGTATTGACCCATGTCTCTGATTACTGTTAGAATTCTAACTGTTCACAAACGGTAAAGAAATTAAGATCCTTAATAATTTTTATCAGGATGAGACCTCCTGAGATATTTTTCAGACCTGGTATTAATGTTTCTTTCCTCTTGACTTTCACATAAGAAATTTGGGCATATATAACAAGTCTGATCTGTGGTATAGTCAAGCAATTGTGGTATTAGAGCCTGTGAATAGAGATTCAAATATTTAACCCTTATGAAATAAGGCTTTCGTACATCAGGATATCTGAGTAGCAAGATCAATAGTTTCATCTTCCAATTAGGCAATCACAAAAGACAGAGGACAATAAACCAATAACATTAAAAAATCAAAGAAAAATTCCAGAGGTAGAGTGATTAAATTGATGGCTGAAGTATTTTATCATGAATCCAGGATCTCTCCATCCTGCCTTTCTCAGCTTTGACTTTAGGCCAGCTCCTCTTATAGTACTAAAATTCCTGCCGCAGCTTTGGGCATCATTTGCTGACACCATAGCATTCAGTGTAGGAAAATAGACTATATGTTCCTGCATGTGTCCCTTTTGATGAGTCTGGAAACCTTTTCCAGAGACACCCAACAGGCTTTCGATTTCATCTAATTGATTGGAATTGTGTCACTTAACAATTGCTAAAGTAATCACTGGCAAGGGAGATGAGATTGCCAGGATGGACTTCAACTAATGCAAATTTACCTCTGAGCTGGAAATAGAGTCACTCAAAGCTGGTTACCTCTAAAATTTTGTGGTTTAATAAGAAAGAAAGGGGTAGTGGGCATTGAATAGGCAGCTAACAGTGCTGCTGTACTGTTAGCTCAAAACTAGTTTACAAAAATAAATGGCATCTGTAGCAAAAAGCTGCATAGACAAATGGAGCGTCTTGAAAATCTATTGTGTTATTGCACAGTAACTACTGGTTTGATTTCATCTCTGCCAGTTGGGTGTGGAAAAACAATAGCTGGGCTATAGTTGTTTTGGCCTTCTCTGAGTGTAGCAACATATGGCTGCACCACAGGGCATGGAGGACAGGAAATTGCTATTTATAGCTTCAAATGGAGAGACAGGTAGCAATGCCAGAAATCAGTAGGTGTCTGGAGCTAAGATAGCCTCCACTTTTCTGACAGATGGCACCGTACAGGAGAGAACCAACCTATTGGTCCCATGAGGCTTAGATCTCATTAGGTCCACTAGATGCAGTAGTGTATTTTGAAGTTGAAATCGATGGGGTTGTTGGAGAGCAGAATTTATGTTTCAAAGAGGATCATTCTCCCAGCAATACAATGGCTGAATTGTATAGTAGAAAAATTGGAATTAAGATTTTTTTATGTTAAAATGACATAAAATTATTAAATTAAGTATTATGTGTGTATATGTATGTAAATATGCATGTTTATATGTATGTATATATATACACATATATCTTTTATATGAACCAAAGAATAATTCAAGGTCATAAGGTCCTTCAGTATGGTATCTATAAACCCCAGTGAAGTCCTGTAGCTTCACATCTGGTTAATAACAAGTTCCAGTGTATAGAAAGCTATCATCTGACTTCCTTTCATGAGAGTATTTGCATGATGTATATCATCTCATGCATCAATTTGTACATACAGTACAAAGAAAAAATGTACTATTTATGTGAAGAAATTGTAAACTGTAAGAGTTTATATTTTAGTTAGACATTTTTAATTATGCCAAAATAGAAAAAACATTTAACTGAATTTAGTAATGTAATATGAAATAGCAGATCTTACCAAATAGGAGAACAAAAAAGACTAAGTGGTTGGAAAGTTTGCTCACCTTCAAAATAGACTTAGTTCAGGAAATGTTGCACCTGCCTTTCATTATAAGTATAAAAGGAAAGTTTAATATTCAAAATATAACTGTATTTTGTTACCTAATATTCAACATTAATAAAAAAGTAACTATGAAATTCAAAATGATGTGCTTTTGATTTCTAACCTCTATTTTTTCTACATGTTATACAAAAGAGTAAATGCTATTGATGCTATTTGTCACCCTTTAACTTAAGATCCTTTATGTACTTTGCAATGGCATTGTGAATGTAAAAAGTCATTTGGGAATAATTTGAGACATTTAATTACTGTAATAAGAAAAATATATTAAATTATTAATTATTTATGAGACACCAATAGACTTTAAAAAAAGTAGAAATCATTGCAATTCACAAAAAAATGGTACATTATTCAGTATATACACCCTAAATAAATGAAAGTCATTTGGCAATAGGATCATTTAATAAACTGAGGCTTTATCACTATTAGTTTTTTGTAAAGGAAAAAATATTAAAAATGCATCAAGCAAAACACTTAAGAAAAATAAAAAGAGCGATTAATTTGAAATTACATAAATAATCTCAATATAGTACATGCTTAAATATGATATATATTGCAGTGTATTAACAATTGCAATAATGTAGGTGTCTTGTATTGCAAAATAATTTAAATTGCTGTCTCTAAGAAATAAAAACAACTGAGAATAAGATAGAAAATAAACCAGATGTTGCAAATGATTATTTGGCCCACTCATCATGTTAGCCTGCATACATAATTATTTTACTCTTTAAAAGAACTACTAAATACTATTAATAGTACTTGCAATGTTTTTCTTTGTTGAAATAGTCATAGTAATTATGCCTATAAATTTTTTAAAACTCACCTACTATAAACTGATTATACTGAATTCTTCAACTGCAAAAAGCGTAGTTTCAATATAATGAGATTGTGATACATAAGCAAGAAAAATGGAGGAGAGATCTTGTGAGTTAATGTTGGTTTCTAAAATGTGGTATATGTAACAATTTTTAAATACAGGTTTCTATATTAGCAAAATGATGTTAGGATTATTTTCATATAATTTCAACATGATTTATCTTTAAAGATAAGTCAGCACATATTTACTAAATACTATAGATTCAGAACTAAAATTTGAATGACAAGCAGTATAATTTGTGGTACATAAATGGTTAAAGCTGCAGCTATACAATTTACTTACTTCCTTTACCTGGAGAAGCAGGAATGGTGCTTCTAGGAAGGATCCAATCTAGTTTCCTTATAAACTTATAAACATTATAGTGGCAGATCATCTGATAAGAAAAAAAAAACTAGCATAAGAATGCTAACCTATGGACTACTTATGGCAGATAAGACTACTGATGGTAAACTTACTTGAAATCTGTGGTTTATGGAGAATGGCTCCCTGGAAAGTGACAACAAAATTATGCAGATGTCTATAACGTGGAGATGTTTCATGACCTTTACGACCTTTCATGGTTCCTTCATGTGAAAGAGGTGACTTTGGCACTCCTAGAAACCTCAGCCTCGTCCTAATGCATCTGATCTTAGTGGAAAGTATCTAGGAACTAACCTCAGGATCCTTGACTTCCTCCTGTCTCTTGATTAAATTATTAGTAAAGTTTGATAAGAACACTGAATAACAATAAGAGCTGTGACTCTTGTCAGGACTTGACTATCCTTATAATTATCTTACTTTGTACTCAGGCATTTATTGTAAAATGCAAGCCAAAAAGCAGAAAATACATGTACAATATTAATATGCCATATGTTGACTATAATTGTTCTGCTCAAAATATCTTCTTAAATTTCAACCTGTGGTTTTAAAATTTTCATTTTAACCTATCAATATACGTAAGTTAGACAACAGCATTGCAGAGAAAAGTGAAGACCATGGAGTCAGGTTGAGTTCAAATCCGATTTATCGTTTAAAAGAAACTCATCCACTTTGGCTTCACTTTTCATTTTTGGGAAATGGATATATTACTAGAACCTCACATATTTGTTCTGAAATGTTTATAATGCATCATATATAAAGCACATAAAATAATGTTATAAATGTGAGATATTATTCTCTTTTAATTTAATTATCTAAGAATATAACCTGAAATTGTTGCTTTTAGAAATATATTAAAATATTTCATCTGACAAGGTTTTCTAGACAAGACATTTATATATATTTATTTATATGTAAAATATTCAAGTCTTTTATGTAACTATTAATTTCTCATCTATTATTGAACAATTCAAATATATTTGAGTTTGTTTTTTCTTTGTACTCATATTTTTATTTGTATGTTTCATGCTATGCCCATATTTATTAGGGACTGTAGCAGAGATCTATCCAACAACATGCAAGGAGTCATGCTTCCTTCTGCAGTGTACAGTTGTTACTAGGAAGCAGATGCCTATCCAAGGAATACATTTTCTAGAACTTTTAGGGTTTAAGAGGAACAATGTGATTAATGATTCCTAATGGAAAGAAAGAAAACATGTGCCCATTCAGAACCATACTGTTAAGATGTACCTTTTTCATCCTGTCTTTAATTTGACCTGACTAGAACTAGAGAATTCAAAGTCCCTTTCATATCACAGAGCTGCAAAATAGGAGAAACAAAAGACCCTGAACCACAATATGAAATGCCACCCACCAAACTCTTGTATCACACCATCACATCTAGAGTGAAATAACTTTTTTCTATTTCCTGTTGTGTTATTCTGTGGTGCTACATCTATTCTTATTGTGATAACCCTCTGAGATTTGCTAGGTTGTCTGTTACTGCAGTTAGCATTACTGGTTATGGTACAAATTAAAACTTTCAATTGAAATCAGGTAGTATTCTTGGTCTCTTTTAATTGGATTTTTATTTGCTGTGCTTTCCCTGGAAATGCATATTATAATTGGGATTGAATTTTGAGAATGCTTGATAAAGGAGTTAAGAATGTAAGGCCAAATAAGTCAGATACTCTGTGAATAACTTGGCCCACTGAAAGGACCCATCTATGTCTTCTTGAACAAGGTGTTATGTGGACATAGACATTTTTCCACAGATCCAACATTACTACCAATCTACAAGTTTGATATGGTTTTGTGTATTGTCAGTAACATCTAATATCTGTTTTATGTCCAAACACATGTCTAGATTGAGCCCTCTCAGATTATAGATGCGTAGAAGATCAATGAACCATCATAACATTATCTCTTCTATTCATATCTAGCACTGTGCTACAGAGATTTAGCTATAAAGGGAACAGACTTTGTATCTCAATTCCACCTCTGTAATTAATGAGTATATCATAGTATGAACAAATGTCAGCAGTGGTTAAAGATTAAATGAAAGACAAGCTATAGACATTGTTTGGATAAGTCAAACAATGTTTACTTCTCTAAGGTACAGTAGAACATCAGTGCAACTTCAAATATGAAATTGAGTAATGTCCTATAATAGGAGTAAAATTCACTAGCCCCAGTGGTAAACTAGCAACCACAGAATGGCTGATGATATGTTTTTTATTAATGAGGGTTATATTTAAATTTTTGTAAGCCTAACTGTTTTCTTCCATATCAAGCTCATTAGAACAGTATTTGAGGAAACTTTTTTTTATTTCAAAATATTATGGGGGTATGAATGTTTTTGATTACATGGATCACTTTTGTACTGCTTGAGTCAGGGTTAAAAGTGTGCCCATCACCCAGCTAGTGTTCGTTGTACCTGTTAAGTAGGTTTTCGCCCCTCCCCTCCTCCCCCTCCTCCCCTGCTTGATTTCCATTGAGATTTACTTCCTTCTATGCACATGTGTGCTCTTTTAAGTTCCAATTTAATAGTGAGTATATGTGGCATTTATTTTTCCATTCTTTAGATACTTCACTGAGGATAATGGGCTCCAGTTCCATCCAAATTGCTGTAAAATGCATTAAGTCATCCTTCCTCATGGCTGAGTACTATTCCATGCTATACATATACCACATTTTGTAAATCCACTCAGGAGTGATAGGCACTTGGGTTTATTCCACACTTTTGCGATTGTGAATTGTGCCGCAATAAACATTTGAGTGCAGAATGTTGAGGAAACTTTTTTGGGATGTCTAGAGAGGTACACTAAA
>CAUYSK010060181.1:0-12515 GCA_963575035.1 Avahi laniger
AAGAGTATTTCCAACATCTTCCTCTAGAATTCTAATAGTTTCACTACTTAGGTTTAAATCTGTTATCCAACGTGAGTTGATTTTTGTGAGAAGTGAAAGGTGTGGATCCTGGTTCAGTCTTCTACATGTGGCTATCCAGTTTTCCCAGCACCATTTATTGAATAAGGATTCTTTTCCCCAGTGTGTGTTTTTGTCTGCTTTGTCAAAGATTAGGTGGCTATATGAGGATGGTTTTATGTCTGGGTTCTCAGTTCTGTTCCACTGGTCAATGGCTCTATTTTTGTGCCAGTACCAAGCTGTTTTGATTACTGGTTTTGCCTTTTGAGAAGAACCAACCATAGCTGTTTCACTATCCAAAAGTTTGCATAGTTAAACATAGAGCATTAGTATCTTCTTATTACCTCTGAACCAAGATTCTTACCTCAATGTCTTCTTCTACCTATAGAAGAAAAATAGACCCACCAAGGATGCTTTATTTAAACATCTGAGGCTGGAATCAAGGTCAGTTTTCCCTTGGCCAAACAGAGCATGTGTTCCTCATTTGGTTTTACCAAATGCTAAATCTGAATATAAAAATCATGACCATTCTTAAAAGTCTTAAGAGTTAAATTATAAGAGAAGTTGAAGAGCACCCCTAGCTAAAAAACAATTATTTCTCATTTGGGCAATATAAGAAAAATCAAATAGTCACAAAGCTCTCCAAATATCTCTTTCAGAATAAGAGCCAAAATATACATTTGATTCCCCAAAACACGTTTCTGAAAGTTCTAAGATACTGAACATATGAATTGGTAATGAACCTTGCAAGATTCATAATTATAACTTTGCTATCATGGCACAACAATATGCTCAAAAGCAATGTTTGAATACTCTTTGAACATAATTGATAGCTAAGCATACACATTTTTGTGGTGGGTGAGAAGAATCACACATAAAAGTTTGTATCTTGATATAATTAGAGGGGGCTATGTGAAGAGATAAAATGACTATTTTACAGGAGAAAGATGCCTTTATCTTGTGTACCATAGATCTGTCATATAACTGCTCTACTAAAATCCCTCGGGAGTTTCCCACTGTTCTTCATGTAAAGGCCCAAATTCCCCAATGGCCTAAAGCGCTCTACATGATCATCCCGGTGGCTCTTACCTGGGGGAGATTATTTCCCCCTCGCTCCCACCAGGGGACATTTAGCAGTATCTGAAGACATTTTTGTTGTCACACCTGAAGAGGTGGAGGGATGCTACTGGCATCAAGTGTGTAGAGGCCAGAGATGCTGCTAAAATTGTACACAGGACAGCTCCCTACAACAAGGAACCTTCTGGCTCCAAATGTCAATCAATAGCGCCAGGTGGCGAACCCTGACTGAAAGGTGGTCTTCCTAATAGCCTAACAGTGGAAAATAAACTATCAAACAGAAAGTAAGAGAAATAAACTTATAACACAACTACCCTTTGTTTAATTAAAAACACGTGTGGCCTAACTTGTCATCTGAGTTCTTTCTCAGCCTTGAAAAAGTTCCTGAGCGGACAGCAGGACTGAGAGCTTCCCCTGCTTCCTCAGGAAGGGACAGTACGAGATGCCCCCTCCTATCAATAAGAAAGAAGAAACTAATTTCTACTATCAATCTGCTACGTGAGAAACAGAAAAAGCCAACACAGCAGCTTCACGGCCACTTTTGCTATCAGTCCCCTGAAGCAAAAAAAAAAAAAGCCATTTCTACCCTTTAAAAGCACCAAGCAACTTTCCTCACCGCCCGACATTTCTTTCCTCCCTCTGTGTGTTGTGGCCACTCTCTGTTTTTCTCTCAGTCTATTTCTATCTTTTTCTTTCTTTCTCAGCAAAACAAATAAACTTTTACTTTTGTGTATGCTAATCACTGAGAATTCTTTCTCCCCCTGTGTATGGACTTTACACCCTAACACTGACCCCGGCACTCTTGTACCTCTCTCACCACCCTGGCTCCCTCCTGTGCTGTCCTTCTGCCCATTCTGAGAATGGGCTCCTGTACCTCCCACAACGTGGACTTAGCCACAGAGTTCCTGCTGCCAAAATCGTCTCCCCCAGACTCCTCTTTCTCTGCCTGATTAACTTTCCTTTCTTGAGCTCTCAGCAACAAAAGTAATTTTTCGAAGGGCCGCACCCCGTTGGAACAGATACACTTGTTATACAGTCTCTCGACGTCCTGCACTTTTCCTTTATAGCTCGCATCACAGTTTATAATTTCGGGTGTGCACCATCACAGGCATCCCTCAGCGATATTGTGGGCTCTGTTCCAGACCACTGTGATAACACAAATATCGCAATACAGAAAATCACATGAATTTTTGGTTTTCCAGTGCATATAAGAGTAATGTTTACATTACTGTAGCCTATTAAGTGGGAAATGGCATTATGTCTTAACAAAATGTATATTACTTAATTTAAAAATACTTTATAAGTAAAAAAAATGCTAGCGATCAGATGAGCCCCCAGTAGGTCCTGTTTTTGCCTGAAGGTGGAAGGTCTTGCCTCAGTGTTGACGGCTGCTGACTGATAGGGTGATGGTTGGTGAAGGTTGGGGTGGCCGTGGAAATTTCTTAAAATAAGGAAAAATGAAGTTTGCTGCATTGATTGCCTCTTCTTCTTATGAAAGATTTCTTTGTAGCATGCGATTCTGTTTGATAGCATTTTACCCACACGTACATCTTTCAGAATTGAAATCAATCCTCTCAAACTCTGCCACTGCTTTGTCCACTAAGTTTATGTCATATTTTAAGTCCTTTGTTGTTATTTCAACAATGTTCACTAGGAGCAAATTCCATCTCAAGAAACCACTTTCTTTGCTCATCCATAAGAAGCAACTCCTCATCCATTCAAGTTTTATTATGAGTTGCAACAATTCAGCCTCATCTTCAGGCACAACTTCTATTAATAATTCTAGTTCTCTTGTTATTCCCGTCGCATCTGCAGTAACTTCCTCCAATGATGTCTTGAACCCCTCGAAGTCATCCATGAGGGTTGGAATCCACTTCTTCCAAACTCCTGTCAATATGGATATTTGGACCTCTTCCCATGAATCACAATTTTTCTTCATGGCATCTACGAATGGTGAATCATTTTCAGAAGGTTTTTTCTGAGCATTCGTTCTCGAAAATGGGCTTAAAATATTCAGTAGATCATGCTCTAAAGAGATGTACTGTTATCTAGGCTTTGTTGTCCCACTTATAGAGCACAGGCAGAGTAGATTTAGCACAATTCTTAAGAACCCTAGGATTCTCAGAACGGTAAGTGAGCATTGGCTTCAACTTAAAGTCACCAGCTGTATTAGCCTCTAACAAGAGAGTCAGCCTATCCTTTAAAACTTTGAAACTAGGCATTGACTTCCCCTCTCTGGTTATGAAAATTCTAGATGGCATCTCCTTTCAATACAGTATTAGGCTATTTCATCTGCTTTTAAAATCTGTTGTTTAGTGTAGCCACTTTCATCAATTATCTTAGCTGGATCTTCTGAATAATTTCCTGCAGCTTCTATACCAGCACCTGCTGCTTCACTTTGCACTTTTAGTAAAAGGTAAAAGATTTATACAACCTGAAGAGAAACCAAGAGTATCATCTTGCACTTTCACGTTATGGAGATGACTTCTTTCCTTAAACCTCATGAACCAAGCTCTGCTAGCTTCAAACATTTCTTCTGCAGCTTATTCACCTCTTTCATCCTTCACAAAATTAGAGAGTTAGGTTCTTGATCTGGATTAGCCTTTGGCTTAAGAGAATGTTGTGGCTGGTTTTATCTTCTATCCAGACAACTCAAACTTTCTCCATATCAGTGATAAGGCTGTTTTGCTTTCTTGTCATTCATGTGTTCACTGGAGTAGCACTTTCAGTTCCCTTCAAGATCTTTTGTTTTGCATTCACAACTTGGCTAACTTTCTCATACAAGAGCTGTAGCTTTCAGCTTATATTGGCTTTCGACATGCCTTCCTCACTAAGCTTAATCATTTCTAGCTTTTGATTTACAGTGAGAGATGCGCAGCATTTCCTTTCGCTTGAACACTTAGAGACCATTATAGTGTTATTCATTGGCCTAATTTTAATGTTATTGTGTATCAGGGAACAGGGAGATTTGAATAGAAGGAAAGAGAATGGGGAACAGTCTGATCAGTGGAACAATCAGAACACACACATTTAGAGGTGAGGTTCACTTTCTTACGTGGGCGTGCTTCATGGTGCCCCAAAATAATTACAACAGTAACATCCATGGTCACTAGTCACAGATCACTATAACAGATTTAATACTAATGAAAAAGTTTGAAATATTGTGAGGATTACCAAAATTTGACACAGAGACACAAAGTGAGCACACAGTGTTGCAAAAATGTCCCCAATAGACTTACTCAGTGCATGGTTGACACAAACCTACAATTTGAAGAAAAAAGAAGCAATATCTGCAAAGTGCAATAATATGAGGTATTCCTATAAATCCCTATTTCTCAGTTGGAATAATGCCATCCTGCTCAGGGGACCTAAAAATACTTTCTGGGTGACATATTTGGCCAAGAAAGAAGACAAAACTTGAAATAATATTTCAGAATGGAACAAGATCAATAGAGTTGAAATCTGTCACAAGACCATTTGGAACCAGGCCCTCTTTATAGCATCTGACACCCATCCATCCCTTTCTTGTGGTGTCTGTTTCAGGCACGATATGGATGCTCATGAAGGAAGGGAGTACAACATACGATCCTTGTTTCCATTGTGTGAATCTGTAATGTGTAGAATTGCTAGTATATTCTGCAGCTATTCACACTGAAAATTTTGATTACCCTTAAGTTATAAAATAGAACACTATAAGAAGGTTTTCACCTAGACATAGTAACCCTTAATAATCATCCTAACAAGTTTCAAAACAAGTTCAATTCTATAACACACAGGAGAGAAGAAAGGCTTGCATTAACCAAGGAAGGGAAGTAACCTCTTTCTTAACTTCCTTATTTAGTCAATGTATATTTACTGAGAATTTATTATATGCCAAGTACTTTGGTAAACTCTGGGGATAAATGAGTGACTAAATTAGAGGTGTCTCAAGGAATGAAACTTACATCCGATAAAGACAATAAAAATCAGTAGCAATATTAAAAGTAAGGGTCACAACTGATCCAATGGATCTGCTCAAAAAGGGCTGTGGGTTTTTCTAGGGAGTGTTTATCTTCTGTAATAGGAAGACACAGTAACTCATTCTTTTAAAAATATTTATTTAGTGTCTGCTCAGCCCCAGCACTGTGTTTTGTTCTGTATATTTGGTGGTCAGCAAAATGCATGTAGCCCCTGCCTTTATGCAAGTGAATCAGATGAATCCCAATCATCCCTATATTGGCAGAGCTGCTGTGTTATTGATGAATACGTTGCCCTTCCATTTTGGTACGAATTGCAATGAGCAGTTGCTGAGCATGGCATTTCTCCCAATGATATGACATAATAAAAATCATGACAGGAGCATGAAATACCAGTGGCCTTAATTTCCCACAGACACACCACAGCCGCATGCACAGCTTTAGGCAGATATCATGCAGATGTGAACCCACAGCAGGACGATTTGGAAGTTCTGTGTGGATGGGAAGGAAAGAGAGATAATTGTTTCCCCACTCTTGAGTATCCTCCCTTGGGTAGCCTCAAACTCAGCCTCCGGGCTAGAGCTGAGCAGGTTGGGCCATGCCGTGTCCACTGCAGGTGGAAAGCCCATTGTGCCAGCCTCACCACAGCCTTCAGAAGAAGGCTAGAAGTGAAAAATTCGGGCGCGAACACCATGGAGTCCAGAATAATGATTCTTTTCAAATTTGGTCTGTTTCAAGCAGATAATGCAAGAATTATAAGCTTCCTGTGTCTCCAGTCCCTGTGTCCTTCCCTTTACTCCTGCTGTGTTAATGGCTCCGCTTGTGCGACACCCTGTGACCAGCCTTCATCTTATGTCGAAACTGTCTGTTCAAGGGTCAGTGTCATCTGCAAAATTATAATATCTAAAATGTATATAACAGGTGCCGCCTGTCCTTTAATCCTGCCAAAAACTCTGTGAGAAAAGTACAGTTTTTATCCTGATTTTGTAGATGTGGAAACTGAGGCATAAAGAGGTTAAATAACTTACCCAAGTAGCACAGCTAGAAAGTGGTGGAGCTGAAATTCAAACACAGATGCCACTGCATTGCCTCTTAGTAGCATCTAGAAGACACACAACAGATATTTATTAAATAGAACTCATTCAGTCTTTTCAGTCCTCCACTAGCTTCTGCAGGGTTACCCCTAAATGAGGGTGAGGGGGACTCAAGCAGTAGTTTCCATATGTGACTGTGTAGCAAGATGACCAGAGGACATTTTTAGCACTGTAGGTCTCTGAGAGTAGTATCTGGCATTTTGTGTTTTTCTGAAGTGTCTCAGAAGATTACGATTTGGCCGCATTGGGACCAGCCTCACTAGACAGTGATGTGAAAATAGTGGAGTTGGCACCTGTCCTCCCTACCTTCCCTTTCCAAATCCTTGTCCCCTCCTAAGTATCCCTCCTCAGTCTCATTTTCATAGAACCTTAATCTTAGTCAGCCCCAATAATCTTTCCTAAAATGTTAGAAGGTAAGCAACAAACTTCCTGGAAAGAACTTGGTCTGGAAATTAAGATACTACCTTTAATTACTAACCATATAATTTCAAGGTAGTTATTGAGTAGTTCAGAATTTGTCTCTCCATTTGTAAAATACAGTGAAATGAGACTTAATGATTTATGCCTGTGCAGTCTGAAATGATAGCCTCTAGCCACATGTGGCTATATTTGCATTTAAATTAATTAAAGTTAAATAAATTTAAATAGTTAGTTCCTCCACTATGCTAGCCGCATTTCAGGTACTCAGTAGCTACATGAGGCTAGTTGCTAACATGTTGGATAGACTGATACAGAACATTTTCATCATTGCACCAAGTTCTATTAGACATCACTGATCCTATACTCAAGTGAGATCCGAAATCCAAAGACCCTTTCTCTACATTCTCACTATCCTCAAATGGAGGTGTACAAGATACACAGCCATCTTTACTTATCTTTTAGTGTAATTTCCCTTTCTTTCCATCATTAACCTTTTGGCTGAAAATACAGCCTCAGTTAATTTCAGGCAAATGAAATTCTTTTAAGTTTGAATTTCAGGTAATTTTGAATTTTAATTGTGTCTTCTTGGGACAGCATGTAAGTTCTAGGTATCATAACAATTTAGGCTTGGACATGGGCCTGAATACCTTCTAGTATGAAGCTTTTTCCATGATCCAAAAACAAATTTGTCCTGGTGGCATTCTGTAGTTAAAGCTTATGTATGTATGTATGTATGTATATATGTGTGCACACATGCATATAAAGTAATGTGGTTGTATGACAGGAGACACAGGACATGGAAATCCAGAGAAAGTTCATTTATCTGCTCTGCACTTCTTGAATGATACTCCATGGACAGTTGGCTACAACGCGTCAGGGAAAATATGTGTGGGTTATGTGGTATTGAGTTCTCAATATATAAAAAAAACAACTCACCTATTAGTTTTCACTAATCAAAATGTCAGTGAAAGCTGAACAATAATTTTTGCAAGCCATCCATTCAAGCTATTTATCAGTAAAAAGAAAATTACTGGCTTTTTACTTTTTGTAACCATTTATTCATAACTCTGGCCTTTGGTTAGACAATGGTTTCTTTCAAACTACAAATAATCAACATTTTCTGAATCCTGGACATAGCATTCTGTGTAGGGAGCTGTTTCTTATGATTGGCACTATCCTGCCTTGCTTCCATTTATTACACTATTGGTAAGCAGAAATCACTAAAGCTGTCACGTCAAAATCCTCCTAGATTTTCAGAATTTTTCGCTGGCATTCTTCTCTGGCAAGAGATGAATTATTCTTTTGTTGTTGCATAATCTGATTGACAAGTTTAACATGAATAGGGTCTATTGCATCAAAGGAATTAGGCACCATTTCTCTTGACAAAATTCTTAAGAGCAGCAGAATGGCTTTCCTGTCTTTGCTAACCACAGAGACGGTCACATTAAGAGGTGTGCAGCCCAAGAGTGCAGTGGGTGCAGCATAAACAGCAAGCATCATCACCATTTTCCCAGAGAGCCCTTCTCTGCAAGCAGGTGGGGTAGAGTGGATGCTGTAACTCTAAAGCTGCCAGAGACCCTTCAAGATGACATTTTCTGTTTTTACCCTTCTTTTTCTGCTTTCCATTATTCAATGTTAAATAACAAGGGAGTTTTTATGAAGTATTGTAAAAAAAATCTGAATGATAAAGAGACAGATTATAAGCCCTCATACTTTTCTTTTACCAGTTTCAGCAATGAGTAAGACATTTCTAGGAACTAGCTTTAGGAATTATGTGTCACTAAGAAATACTAACTCTGAGGCCATAGGCAAATCATCTTTTAAGCAACAGTGTTTTAACTAGCAAATAGGTTTTGAAATATTTACTTTGCAGGAGTTCTTTGAGTAACAAATGATAAAAATGGGAGTCAAGGCTGCATAAGGTGAAGAACTCAGATTCTGGATTTGGACAGCACCAAATCTGAGTACTAGCTCTACTACTTTCTAGTTGCATGATCTTGGACAAATTAGATGAATCCTGAAAATTTAAGGAGGAAATGCCTACACACTTTGTGCCTGGCACAAAGCAAATTCCCAGCATTTGGCAGCTGTTTATTACAATTATTATTATAAAAAGTACATGAAAATATCTAACACAAAGCGTGGTATATAAAGACGCAAAAGCAGTGCCTTCTTTATTTTCTATTCTTTTCTTTTCTTTCTTCTTAATACATATTAAATTTTCCACATTAGAAAAACGTGTCATAAGCAAATGTTCTGACTTAGTACCCTGAGTATTTCCCGTGACAGGAAGCAAAATCAAATTGCCAGTTTCCTTAGGACAAGGACAATATACTATTTCCTCATTAAAATCTTGCAAGAACAGCTAGACCCACAAAATGTGTATTTTAAGAAATGTAAGTTAATTCTTTTTAATTGATTGCTCCTGATTTTATTAATACATGTTTACTAGTTTTTAATGGAAATATTCCAGGCTCTTAAAAACTAAGAATCATTTCCTTAAAAATGGTTAAAATACTCAGCGATGAGGGAAAATATTAACAGAACTTACTCCCAAAATATGAAAACGTATGCCCACAAAAAAACAACCAACCAACCAACAAAAACTTGCAGAACAATTGTCAAAGTATTCTTCTTCATAATGGCTTGCAAAAAGGAAAAAATCCAAAAGACGATCGAAAGGAAAATAAGTAAATAAATTGTAGTATATTCATACAATGAACTATACCCAGCAATAAAGGAGAATTGAACTACTGATAAACACAATAACATGGATGAATCTCAAAATAATTATGTGGAGTCAAAAACAGAAACAGAAACAGGGCAGCATATGCTATATGATTCCATTTATAGAAAGTTCTGGAACAGTCAAAACCATCCATGGTGACAGAAATCAGGATGGGATTGCCTCTGGGAATGAAGAGGAGAATAAATGACTTGAAAGGTCATACCCCACAAAGTAGCACAGTAAACTATGTGCTCTCTTAGGAGACATTGTTATATTTTAAATAATTGCCAAAGGAACTGATATTCTTAAGAATGAAAATATTATGAAATCCAGGGCCTTCTGAACACTTGATATTCTGGACAAAATAATATTTTGTCATCTGGGAAACCTGAGAACTTTCACTTTGCTAAGTGTCAGCACACTTGGAAACGTCAATTAACAAACATTCAATCTTTGACTCATATCCTCAATATTTTTTTATGTTCTCAGTTGCTCTTTGGGATCAGTATTGATTGAGTGAAGAAGCAATTCTCCAATTTTCCTTCTGTTGAAATTCCATTTCCTTTGGTTTATTTTGTAACTAATTCCTATTTTATACAAATTAAACCACCTTTTCCTTACAACTTAAATGAGAATATGTTTGACCAGAATATGTTTGAATTATAATTTACTTTTTCTTGAAATTTGGTTAAATAGACAGCTTTACTTTTTTCTTTCATTAATGAATTCTTAAATTTAGTTTATACCTTTAACAGAGAGACACAAGTATGATCTGGAAAAAGATTTGGAAAATTTAATTCAAAGTTAATCAAAATAACTTTCAAATGTATTGGCCTTGTTACTCTAATTACGTAGTTACATGTTTCAGTAGCAGTTATGTTCGGAAGGAGCTGCAGAAATAGGATTCAGGGTTTTCATACCAATCACTCCTGATTCTGACTTTCAGTTCAATCTTAGACATCTGCCATATGAAATTATTATGAAAAGATGGCTATTTATGAGTCAGGAAATTGGCCCTCTCCAAACACCAAATTTGCTGTATTTTGATCTTGAACTTCCCAGACTCCAGAACTGTGAGAAATAAAGTTTCTGTTGTTTATAAGACATTCAGTTCATAGTATTTTGTTATAGCAGCCAGAATAGACTAAGACAGACATTAGTATATGATTTCTGACATATTAAAATTTATCCAATATCAAAGACTAAATGTGAATGACTCTTTAGAATTAAACCGGCCATGTTTCCAAAATGGCACATGCACCAATGAATGTTAAAATTTAGAAAGAGCTACAGTGGTTTCACACCCAAATTTTACCACACCTACAAAGAAGAACTGGTGCTAATCCTGCAGAAATTATTCTACAACATCAAGAAGGATGGAATCCTCCCCAACAGATTTTATTAAGCCAACATAACCCTGATACCAAAACCAGGAAAGGATGCAACAAAAAAAGAAAACTACAGATCAAAATCCCTTATGAATATAGATGCAAAAATTCTCAATGAAATCCTAGCAAACCAAATCCAGGTGCTTATCAAGAAAATAATCCATCACGACCAAGTGGGCTTCATCCCAGAGATGCAGGGATGGTTCAACATATGCAAATCTATAAAGGTAATTCACCATATAAACAGGAGCAAAAACAAAGACCATATGATCCTCTCAATAGATGCAGAAGAAGCATTTGACAAAATTCAACACCCTTTTATGATAAGAACGCTTAACAAAATAAGCATAGAGGGGACTTACCTAAAAATGATACAAGCCATATGTGACAAACCCACAGCCAACATTATACTGAATGGGAAAAAATTGAAAGCATTTCCACCTAGAACTGGAACCAGACAAGGTTGCCCACTATCTCCACTTCTATTCAGCATAGTGCTGGAAATCCTTGCTACAGCAATTAGACAAGAGAGTGGAATTAAGGGCATCCAAATGGGGGCAGAAGAGATCAAACTCTCACTCTCTGCTGATGACATGATATTATATCTAGAACAACCCATGGATTCAACCAAGAGGTCCTGGAATTGACAAATGAATACAGTAAAGTCTCAGGATACAAAAACAATACACACAAATCAGAGGCATTCTATATGCCAATAACAGTCAAACTGAGAATCAAATCAAAGACTCAATACCCTTCACCATAGCAAAAAAGAAAATAAAGTACCTAGGAATATATTTAACTAAGGAAGTAAAAGACCTCTACAGAGAGAACTATGAAACACTGAGAAAGGAAATAGCAGAGGACGTAAACAGGTGGAAAACCATACCATGCTCGTGGGTCGGCAGAATCAACACCGTTAAAATGACTGGACTACCCGAAGTGATCTACAGATTCAATGCAATCCCTATTAAAATACCAGCATCATTTTTCACGGATATAGAAAAAATAATTTTACGCTTCATATGGAACCAGAGAAGACCCCATATAACAAAAGCAATCCTAGGCAATAAAAACAAAATGGGAAGTATCAATCTACCTACAAGGCTATCGTAATGAAAAGAGCTTGGTACTGGCACAAGAACAGGGACATTGACCAGTGGAATAGAACTGAGAACCCAAATATAAAACCATCCTCATATAGCCACCTAATCTTTGACAAAGCAGACAAAAACATACACTGGGGAAAAGAATCCTTATTCAATAAATGGAGCTGGGAAAACTGGATAGCCACATGTAGAAAACTGAAACAGGATCCACACCTTTCACCTCTCACAAACATAAGATGTGAAATGATTAGAATTCTAGAAGAAAATGTTGGAAAAACCCTTACAGATGTTGGCCTAGGCAAAGAATTTATGAAGAAGAACCCAAAGGAAATCACAGCAACAACCAAAATAAATAAATGGGACCTGATCAAATTAAAAAGCTTCTGCACAGCCAAAGAAACTGTCACAAGAGCAAACAGACAACCTACAGAATGGGAGAAAATTTTTGCATGCTACAAATTCAATAAAGGACTGATAACTATAATCTATTTAGAACTCAGGAAAATCAGCTAGAAAAAATCAAACAACCCTGTCAAAAAGTGGGCAAAGGACATGAACAGAAACTTTTCAAAAGAAGACAGAATAATGACCAAAAAACATGAAAAAATGCTCAACATCTCTAATCATCAGGGAAATGCAAATCAAAACCATGATGAGATATCACTTATATCCAATGAGACTGGCCT
>CAUYSK010060182.1:0-11740 GCA_963575035.1 Avahi laniger
CAGTTATTCGTGGGTACCTGGGAGGAGGAAGTGGGAAATGGGAAAGGCAAGACACAAGAAATGGAGACAAGACAGGAGTCTGATCAAGTCTCGTTTATTGGCAGTAGGGCAGAGGCTTAAATAGGGCAGAAGGAGGAAGTAGTTAGGCGATACTTTCCAAGGTGGGAGTTACCATGGAGATTCCCGTGGGCGCGCCGCCCAAGGGTTGCCTCACACTGAGTAAATGGAAATTTACAAGCTCTTTTCGTTGGCTTTTGTAAATGTGAGGGCTTGGTTGGCCATTTTAGGTAATCAGGCAGATCCACATGGCTCGCGGCCATCTTGGATAAGCGGTTGCCGGGCCTCATGGCTCCAGACAACCCACCATAGCCAAACTTTCAAAAACTAAGTAAAAAGATGAAATCAGGAAAGCAACCAGAGAAATGAATACTAGCAAAAGTAAAAAGCAATTTGAATTATAACGGACTTTTTTTCTGAAGCCATGGACTCAAAAAAAAAAAAAAAAAATGGCACAGATTTTTTAAATGCTGACAGAAAGGGACTGTGAACCTAGAATTCTATATCCAGTGAAAACAACCTTCATGAATTATGAAGGAAGCAGCATTCTTAGAAGAAAAAAAAACTAAGAGAATTTGTCACAAGATTTATATTAAAAAGATAGTTAAAGGAGTTTTTTTTCCTGAACATAAAGGAAACAATAAAAGAACATAAAGAAGGCAGAAAGTGCATTGTAAGGAGACAAAGTATAGGTCAATGCAATAGATTCTTTTTCCTTTGAGTTTCTGAAATTATGTTTGACAGTAAAAGCAAAAACTTCATATAGAATCTCAAGAGACTTTGAATAGGCAAAATAATCTTTAAAAAGAATGAACTTGGAGTTCTCACACTTCCTGACTTAAAACTTACTACAAAGTTATGGCAACCAAAACAAAGTGGTATTGGCATAAAGTCAGACATACAGACCAGTGAAACATGATAGAGACCCTCAATATAAACCAACTCACGTATGATCAAATGATTTTAATGAGCATGCTAAGTCCATTCAATGGGAAAATGACAGTCTTTTTAACAAATGATGTTGGGAAAACTGGATATCCACATGTAAAAGAATGAAGTTGGCCCTCACCTTAAACCATATATAAGAATTAACTCAAATAGATGGAAAAACTTAAACTACAAAACTGAAACTTAAACTATAAAGCTCTTACAAAAAATATAGAGGAAAATTTCATGACATTGAATTTGGCAATGACTTTTTAGATATGATACCAAAAGCACATGCAATAAAAGCCAAAATAGATAAAATAGAGTTTATCAAAATTTAAAAATAACATATATCAATACAGTCAAAAAACAACCCAAAGTATGCAATAAATTATTTGCAAATTATATATATATGATAAGAGATTGATATCCAGAATACATAACACCTATAATTCAACAATAAAAAATAACCACTTAAAAAATGGGGAAAGGACTTCAAAAGACATTTCTCCAAAGAAGATGTACAAACGAGATAATAAGCATATGAAGAGATGCTCGAAATCGTTAATCATTAGGAAAATACAAATTAAAACTGTAATAAAGATGCCACTTCACATTTTAAATCCATCACTATCGCTGTTATCAAAATATAAAAAAAAAAGAAAAGAAAATAGAAAATAACAAATGTCGGCAAGGATGTGGAAAAATTAAAACCATGTGCGTTCATTGCTGGTGGAAATGTAATCTAGTGCAGCCACTGTGAAAAATAGTGTGGGAATTCCTCAAAAATATAAACATATAATTACCATATGATCCAGAGATTCCACTTCTGGCCATATACCCCCCAAATTTAAAAGCAGTGACTGGAACAAATATTTGTACATCTATTTTCATAACAGTATTATTCATAATAGCCAAAATGTGAAAGCAAGCCCAGTGTCTATTTATGGAAAAATAGATAAACAAAATGTGGCAATATGACAGAGTAAAATATTACTCAGCCTTTAAAGGAAGGAAACTGTGACACATGCTACAACACAGATAAACCTTGATGACATTATGTCAAGTGAAATAAGCCAGTCACAAAGTGAAAAATATTGTATAATTGGACTTACATGAGATTCCTAGAGTAGTCAAATCCACGAAAACAAAAAGCACAATGGCGACTGCCAGGAGCTGAGCAGAGGGGCGATACAGAGGTATTGTTTAATGAGTACAAAGTATTGGTTTTAGAAAATGAAAAGCTTGTGGAGACGGATGGTGGTGATGGTTCCACAATAATAAGAATGCACTTAATACCACTAAACTCTATGCTTAAAATGTTTAAAAAGGTAATTTGATGTTAGGTATTTTTACCATAATTTAAAAGATACTGTTTGACTGCATTATTATCGGGTAAAGTAGATTAAGCACAAAGGATATAACTAAAGCAAAGAGAGGTATTACACAATGATAAGACAATTACTCAGAAAAGTAACACAATGACCCTAAATGTGTATGCACCAAAGAGCAGTGTCAAAACACATTTAACAAAAAAATGAGAGTTGAAAGGAGAAATATATGAATTCACAATTAAAGTTGTAGCCTTCAAAACCCATCTCTCAATAATTCATAAAACTACATAGAAATAATTTACATCTAAGTAATCTATGAGATAATAAGCAATCTCAAAGTAAATACAACATTCACAGAACTGAATAAAATTTTTGATATGCTGCTAAAGAGGCACTGACAGGGAAATTTATAGCACTAAATGTTTACTTTAAAAAATCAGTAATCTATGAAACCTCCTCAAAAAACTAAAAAAAGAGAAAAGGATCTCAAAGCTAGTAAACATAAATAAATGGAAATAAATAGAAACAATAAAGATAAGATCACAATTCAATAAAATTGAAAACAGAACAATAGAAAATGTCATTGAAACAATTAACTTTGAAAAGATCAAAAATTGACAAATCTATAGGAGGATAGACAAAGAAAAAAAGAGAGAAGACACTACTATCAAAATTTATACAAAGAGTGTCATTATGGACACCACAAAAATCCAAAGGATAATAAGGCAGTATTGCTAATCATTACACACACAAATTTGACAATTAAGATGAAATGGACCAATTTCTCAAAATGACCAAAATGTAACAACTCATCCAATATGATATAGATTATTTGAATGGCCCTATTACTATTAAAGAGATTGAATTGGCAATTTTTTTCCTGAAAAGGAAATCCTCAGACCAACATAATATTATTGGATAATTTTACCAAATATTTAGAGAAGACTTAATACCATGATAGCATACCAACTTCCAGAAACAAAAGAAATGGAAACACTTCCAACTCAAAATTTCATGAAGCTAGTATTACCCTGTTTTAAAATCTTGACATTGAAAATACACACAAAAATTTCTATAGACCAAATTACCTCTTTTAAAACTTTTTAGTTTATTTTAATTCACAAATAATAATTGTATACTTACAGAGTACAATGCAATGTTTTGATCTATGGATACATTAGAGAAAGATTCAATGAAACTAATTAATATATCCGTCACCTCACTAATTTATTATTTATTTGTGGTGAGAATGTTAAAACTCTATTTTAGCAATTTTGAAATATACATTATTACTAACCGTGGTCACCATACAGTGCAATAAAACTTAGTCCTCTGGTCCAAATAAGACTTTGTACCTTTAGATCAACATCTTCTATTTCCCCATCCCTCCCCCTCCCTATCACCCTCTGGTAACACCTTTCTAGTCTCTTCTTTCTATAAAATTGGCTTTTTTAGATTCCACATATAAGTGAGATCATACAGTATTTGTCTTTCTTTGCCTAGCTTATTTCACTTAGCATAATGCCCTCCATTATACTTAGTGTTGTCACAAATGACAGAATTTCCTTCCTTTCAAAGGCTGTATAGACCTCCATTGCATATATGTGCCACATGTTATTTGTTCATCCATTGATAAACATGTAGGTTACTTCTATATCTGGGCTATTGTGAATGATGAAATGAACATGGGAGTACAAATATCTCTTTGACTTACTGATTATAATTCCTTTAGATATATTTCCAGGAGTGGGATGGCTGTATCAATAGTAATTCTATTTTTAGGTTTTTTTTTTTTTTTTTTTTTTTGAGACAGAGTCTCACCGTGTTGCCCGGACTAGAGTGAGTGCCGTGGCGTCACCCTAGCTCACAGCAACCTCAAACTCCTGGGCTTAAGCGATCTTCCTGCCTACAGGCATGCGCCACCATGCCCGACTAGTTTTTTCTATATATTTTTAGATGTCCAATTAATTTCTTTCTAATTTTAGTAGAGACGGGATCTCGCTCTTGCTCAGGCTGATCTCAAACTCCTGAGCTCAAACAATCCGCCGGCCTCGGCCTCCCAGAGAGCTAGGATTACAGGCGTGAGCCACCGCGCCCGGCCTATTTTTAGGTTTTTGAAGAAATTCCTAATTCTTTTCCACAATGGCTGTGCTAACTCTTAGTCCCCCTAGAAGTATACAAGGCTTTCCTTTTTTCACATCCTTGACAACATTTGTTATAATTTATTTATTTATTTATTTTTTTATTTCAGCATAATATGAGGGTACAGATGTTTAGGTTACGTGTGTTGCCCTTGCCCCCCCTCACCCCCTCAGTCCAGGTTTCAAATATGTCCATCCTAGTGCGTGGTGCACATTGCACTCTTTGTTATAATTTATTTTTTAATAGCCATTCTAACAGATTTGAGATGATATCTTGATTTGGCTTTTAATTTTCACTTTGTTTATGATTAGTGATGCTCAGCATTTTTCTTGCACATCTATTAGACTTTTGTATATCTTTTTCTTTATTATTATTTCAAAATTTTATGGGATACAAATATTTTTGGTTACATGGATGGCTCTTTTTATGCTTGAGTCAGTGTTATAAGTGTGTCTGTCATCCAGATAGTGTTCATTTTACTCATTAGGTAGCTTTTGCTCATACCTCCTCAACCCTCCCCGCTGCTTGATTTCCACTGAGTTTTACTTCCCACTGTGCATGTGTATGCTCATTGGTTAGTTCCAATTTAATAGCCAGTACATGTGGTGTTTGTTTTTCCATTCTTTAGATACTTCATTTAGGACAATGGTCTCCAGTTCCCTCCAAACTGTTGCACAAGGCCTTAATCCTTCACACTTCTTCAAGATTGAGTAGTATTCCATAGTAAACATATACCACATTTTGTTAATCCACGCACAGATTGATGGGCACTTGGGTTGATTCCTCATCTTTGCAATTGTGAATTGTGCTGCATTAAACATTTGAGTGTAAATGTCTTTTGATAAAATGACTTCTTTTTCTTTGAGTAAATATTCAGTAGTGGGATTGCTGGATTGAATGGCAGGTCTACTTTTAGTGCTTTGAGAAATCTCCATACTGTTTTCCATAGAGTTTGTACTAATTTGCAGTCCCACCGAAAGTGTATGAGTATTCCTTTCTCTCTGCATCCATGCCAGCATCTATTATTTTGGAATTTTTAATAAAATCCATTTTAACTGGGGTAAGGTGATAGCTCATTGTGGTTTCCATATGCATTTCCCTAATGTTTAGTGATGTTGAGCATTTTTTCATATGTTCATTAGACATTTGGTCTATCTTCTTTGAAAAAACTTCTGTTCATGTCTTTTGCCCACTTTTTAATGGGGTTTGTTGTTTCTTGCTGATTTGCTTTAGTTCTTTGTACATTCTGGTTATTAGCCATTTATTGGATGGATAGCTTGCAAATATTTTCTACCATTCTGTAGATTGTTTGCTGTTCATTATTTGCTCTGTTCATTATTTCCTTAGCTGTGCAGAAGCTTTTTAATTTAATCAAGTCCCATTTATTTATTTTCGTTGTTGCCGGGTTTGCCATTGGGTTCTTGTTCACAATTTCTTTGCTTAGGCCAATATCTAGAACAGTTTTCCAACATTTTCTTCTAGCATTCTTATAGTTTCATGCTATACATTTAAATATTTTATCCATCTTTAATTAATTTTTGTGAGTGGTGAGAGATACGGATCCTATTTCATTCTTCTGCATGTGGCTATTCAATTCTCTCAGCACCATTTATTGAATAGGACTTCTTTTCCACAGTGTATATTTTTGTCTTCTTTCTCAAAGATCAGTTGACTGTATGTAGACAGTTTTATATCTGAGTTCTCTGTTCTGTTCCATTGGTATATGTCTTTATTTTATTTTATTTTATTTTATTTTTTTCCAATACCATGGCTGTTTTGGTTACTATCACCTTGTAGCAGTATTGTTTGAAGTCTGGTAATGTGACGCCTCCAGATTTGTTCTTTTTCACCAAGATTGCTTTGGCTATTTGGGCTCTTTTCTGGTTCCAAGTGAAGCATAGAATTAATGTTTCTAGATCTCTGAAATATGACAATAGTATTTTTGTGGGGATTGCATTAAATCTGCAAATAACTTTGGATAGTATAGACATGTTAACAATGTTGATTCTGCTGGTCCATGAGCATGATATGTTTTTCCATTTGTTTACGTCATCTGCAATTTCTTTCCTCAGTGTTTTGTAATTCTTTTTATAGAGATATTTCACCTGATTGGTTAAATATATTCCTAGGTATTTTATTTTCTTTGTGGCTATTGTGAATGGTATTGAGTCTTTAACATTCAGCTTGAGTGTTATTGGTGTATAGGAATACTACTGATTTCTGTATGTTGATTTTGTAACCTGAGACTTTGCTGAACTTATTTATCAATTCCAGGAGTTTTTGAGGTTTTCTAGATATAAGATCATATCATCAGCCAATAGCTGTGGTTTTACCTCCTCTTTCCTTATGTGGACACCCTTTATTATTTCTCTCATCTGATTGCTCTGGTGGGGACATCCAGCACTATGTTCAATATAAGTGGTCACAGTGGGCACCTTTGTCTTGTTCCAGTTCTTAGTGTGAATGCCTTCAATTTTTCCCCATTCAGTATGATGTTGGCTATGGGTTTGTCATATATGGCTTTTATAACTTTGAGATATGTTCCTTCTATGTCTAGTTTGTTGAGGATTTTTATCATGAAAGTGTACTGAATTCTGGTGAATGCTTTTTCTGAATCTATTGAGATGATCATGTGGTCTGTGTTTTTGCTTTTCTTTATGTGATGAATCACATTTATTGATTTCCATATATTGAACTATGCATACATCCCTGGGATGAAGCCCACTTTGTCATGGTAGGTTATTATTTATTTATTTATTTATTTATTGCTGTGCATTTGAATTCAGTTTGCTACTATTTTATTGTTAATTTTTGGATCTACATTTGTAAAGATAATGGTCTTTAGTTTTCTTTTTTCTTGTTGTTATGTCCTTTCCTGGCTTTGGTATCAAGGTGATACTGACTTCAAAGAATGAGTTGGGGAGAGTTCCCTCCTTCTCAGTGTTATGGAATAACTTCTGCAGTATGGGTACCAGCTCTTCCTCATAAGACTGGCAAAATTCAGCTGTGAATCTATCTAGTCTGGGACATTTTTTTTGGAAGATGTTTATATATTAATATCTTCTTTTAAGTAATGTCTGTTCAGGTCCTTTCCTCATTTTCTAATTGGTTCATTTATTTTCTTGCTATTTAGGTGAGTTCCATACATATTTTGGATACTAGCTCCTTTTCAGGTGTATGATTTGAAAATATTTTCTCTCAAGCCATAGGGTGTCTCTTGACTCTAATTGTTTCCTGTGCTGTGTTGAAGCTTTTTAGTTTGATGCAATACCATTTGTCTATTTTTATTTTGTTGCCTGTGTTTTTGGAGTCCTACCCAAGAAATCATTGCCCAGACTGGTATCTTGGATCTTTTCTTCTGTGTTTTTTTCTAGTAGCTTTACATGTTCAGGTTTTATATTTAAATCTTTTATCTATTTTGAATTGACTTTTGTATATGATGTGAGATAATGGTCCAATTTCATTTTTCTGTGTGTTAATTGCCAGTTTTCTCAACACTATTTATTGAAGAGACTGTCTTTTCCCCACTGTGTGTTTTTGGCATCTTTGCCAACAATTAATCAATTGTAAGTACTTAGGTTTATTTCTGGACTTTCTTTCATCTCCTGTTCCATTTGTTGATGTGTTTGTTTTTATGCCAGTACCATACTGCTTTGATTACAATTACTTTATAACATATTTTGAAATCAGGGAGTGTGATGCCTCCTGCTTTATTCCTTTTGTTCAAGACTACTTTGGCTATTTAGGGGCCTTTTATAGCTCCATATGAAATTTAGGATTGTTTCTTCTATTTTTGTAAAAAACAGTATTGGACTTTTGATAGGAATTTCATTAAATCTGTGAATTGTTTAAGGTGGTATGGACATTTTAACAATATAAATTCTTCCAATCCATAAACATGGGATATCTTTTTATTTATTTGTGCCTTTTTCCATTTCTATCATCAATATTTTATAATCTTCAGTGTACATATCTTTCAACTCTTTGGTTAAATTTACTCCTAAGTATTTTATTTTTGATGCTATTATAAATAGAATATTTTTCTCAATTTTTTGGAATAGTTCATTGTTAGTACATAGAAATTCTCTTGGTTTTTGTATATTGATTTTGTAAACTGCAACTTTGATGAATTTATCAGTTCTAATTGAATATTTTTGGTGAAGTATTCAGTTTTTTTGTATACAACATCATGTCATCAGCAAGCTGAGACAATTTCACGTCATCCTATCCTATATGAATGCCTTTTGTTTATTTATATTTGGCTTAATTGCCCTGGCTAGGACTTCCAGTACTATGTTAAATAGTAGTGCGGAGAGTGGGCATCATTTCTTTTCCCTAATGTTAGAGGAAAAGCTTTCACAGTTGAGTATGTTAGCTAGGGGCACGCCATATATGACCTTTAATGTGTTGAGGTAAATTCTTTCTATACCTATTTTTGAGGATTTTTAACTGTCGAATGAATGTTAAATTTTGTCAAATACTTTCTCTGCATCTATTGAGATGATCATGTGGCTTTCTATTGAGATGATCATGTGGCTTTTTCCTTTATCTTGCTAATTTGGATACATTGAACCATCTTGCATGCCTGGAATAAATCCCATGTGATCATGTTGAATGATCTTTTCAATGTACTGTTGAATTTTGTTTGCTAGTATTTTGTTGAGAACTTTTGCTTCTGTGCTCATCAGGGATATTGGCATGTAGTTTTCTTTTCTTTGTCTGGCTTGATAATAAGATAATGCTATTCTTATAAAATGAATTTGGAAGTATTTACTCCTCCTGAATATATTGGAAGAGTTTGAGAGGAATCATTATTAGTTTTTCTTGAAATGTTTGGTAGAATTTAGTAGTGATGACATCAGGTCCTTTTTTTTGGTTTTGTTTTGTTTTGTTTTGTTTTTTATGGAAGAGTTTTTATTACTGAATCAATCTCCTTTGTCATTATTAGTCTGTTCATATTTTCTATTTCTTTCTGATTCACTCTTGTTAGGTTTTATGTTTCTAAAAATTCATTCATTTCTTCTAGGTTATCTAATTTTTTGAAGTATAGTTATTCATAGTAATCTCTTATTATCCTTTGTATTTCTGTGGTGTCACTTGTAATGTCTCCTCTCTCATTTCTGATTTTGTTTATTTCAGTCTTCCCTCTTATTAAGGGAGAAATTCATCAAAAAGATATAACAACTGTAAATATATATGCACCTAACATTGAAGCAACTAAACATATAAAGGAAATATTAACAGATCTAAAGAGAGAAAGGACTGCAATACAATAATAGTGGCAAATTTTAATACCCCACTTTTCACACTGGACAGATCATCCAGATAGAAAATCAATCAGGAATCACTGGATTTGAACTACACTTTAGATCAAATGTACCTAACATATATTTGCAGAGCAGTCCAACCAACAGCAATGGAATACACATTCTTCTCAAGTACACATGGAACATTCTCCAAAATAGATTTTATCTTAGACCACAAAACAAATCTTAACAAATTTAAAAATATTTAAATCAGATTATCTTTTCTGGCCAAAATGGCACAAAATTAGAAATCAATAATAGGAGGAATCTTGGAAAACTTACAAATATATGAAATTTAAATAACATGCTCCTAAACAACCAATGGCTCAAAGAAGAAATTAAAAGGGAAATTAAAAATTACCTCGAGACAAATAAAAATGAAAGTACAACATACCAAAATTTATGGGATATAGTAAAATCAGTCCTGAGGAGGAATTTTATAGCAATAAATGCCTACATCAAAAAAGAAGAAAGATCTCAAACAGTCTAGTGTTACATCTCAAGGAACCAGAAAAACAGGAAATAAGTTGTTAGGGAATTTCCGTGCTGATTCTGCTTAAAACCACAAAGCTAAAAGAGACGCTGACACCTGTCAGCATTGCGAGCTGAAACTGCAGAGCAGTTGAGCAAAGCTGAACAAAACTGCAAGCCAGCCTGCCATGATTCTAATGTTTAAGCCTGCCATGATTATAATGTCTGTTATAAGCCTATCATGATTCTGATGTTTGTTATAAGCCTATCATAATTCTATAACTTATAAGAATTATTGTTTATTGGATAACTTTTGAATCTTTTTGCTAATTGGTTAATCATTTATACTTCTGTGTGATTTGTTAGAAATAGCCCCCCAAAAAAGTATAAAACCTGACAAAAACCCAGAAAAGGTGCTCAGATTCTGGGAGGCTTGACCTCAATCTGGGCCGCTGGCAATAAAACTCTCTGACTCTCCAACTCTCTGCATGCCGCTCGGTTATTCCCCTGGGACTGGTCACTGACACTTGCTGTAACAAAGTAAGCCCAAACTTAGCAATAGGAAAAAACAATTGCAATAGAGGAGAAATAAACAAAATAGAGATGAGAAAAACAATGGAAAGAATTAACAAAACTAAAACTTGGTGTTTTTGAAGCTATAAATAAAATTGACAAACCTTTACCTAGACTAACAAATACCCTCTTAAGTGTGGTTGCAAACATTTTTGACAAAATATTAGCAATTAGTATTCAACAATATATAAAATGGATTACACACAATTTCCAAGCGGGGTTTATTCCAGGAATTCAGGGTTGGTCCAAGATTCAAAAAGCAGTCATTTTAATCTACCATATTGATAGGCCAAAGATGAAAAACTGCATGATCAAATTAATTAGTGCAGAAAAAGAACTTGGTAAAATACACCACCAATTAGTGATTGAAAACCCTCGTAAAAATAGAACTAGGATGGAACGTCTTCAACCTAATAAAGAACATTGACCATAACCTGTAGCTAACATCATGTATAATGGCAAAAGATTTCTGGAATGCTTTCCCATGATACAGGTTACAATCCAAGAAGCTCACTCTAACCACTGTTACCCGTGATGGCACTGGGCATTCTAGCCAGTGCAATAAATAAAGAAAAGAAAAGAAATGGCAACAAGATAAAAAAAAAAAAGAAAGAAAATGATTCCTATTTGTAGATGACATGATTGTCTAAAGTAGAAAACTTCAAGGAATCTACCAAAAAAATCTGGAAAAATAAGAAAATTCAGCAAGGTCACAGAATACATGGCCAACACATAAAATTCAATTATACATATTAATAATGATCACAAAAAATCTGAAAATAAAAATAAAATACCAGTTGTTGCTCAAAAAATGAAATACTTAGATGTAAACCTACTAAAACATGTAATAGAACTTTTATGCTGAAAACTACAAAATGCTGATGAAAGCAATTTTTAAAAATCGAAATAGAATAGATGTAGAGACATACA
>CAUYSK010060187.1:0-17097 GCA_963575035.1 Avahi laniger
CCACCTCGGCCTCCCAGAGTGCTAGGATTACGAGTTTGATGTTTTTAGATTCCACATATAAGTAAGATCATGCAGTATTTGTCTTTCTGCATCTTGCTTTTTTCACTTAGCATAATGTCCTCCAGATTCATCTGCGTTATCACAAATGACAGGATTTCCTTCTTTCTAAAGGCTGAATAGTATTCCATTTGTATATATACCATATTTTCTTTATCCATCCATTGATGGACACTTATGTTGATTCCCTATCCTGGTTACTGTGAATAATGTTGCAATGAACATGGGAGTGCAGATATTTTTCACATACTGATTTCATTTCCTTTGGATATATATCCATCAACAGGGCAGGTAAATAAATTGGGTTGTAATCATAAAATGAGATACTGTATGGCATCAAAAATGAACAAACTATAACTACAGGCAATGACACAACTCAGTTTGATGAAAATAACATTGAGTAAAAGAACTTGTACCCAAAATAATACATATTGTATGCTTCTATTTATATAAAGTTCAAAAACAGGCAAAATTAAATTATAATGTCTAGACTACATACTTAGGTGGTCAACTATAAAAAAAAGCAAGGAAATGGTTACCTAAAAGGTCACAAGAGTAGCAACCGTTAGGGGTAAAATAGCTGTGATTGCAAAGGGGAAGAAAAGTTGCTGGGGCTAGAGGTGTAGCACTGATAGAGTTCTTTTCCTTGACTTGGATGGTGATTACACAAATATTCATTTTATAAATATTCATTAATTATACATTTATGTTCTATACATTTTTCTGTTATGTGTCATAACATAAACGTTTTTTAAACTTGCTATTATCCTCAGCAGTGAAAGCCCAGGCAATTATTATATGCCAAATTATCCCAAGTAATAAGGTATAAAATTGGTATGCTTCACACATTAACCTGTTTGCAGAGGATGTTACAATTTACTTTTAACCCCACTTTAGTAAATGCACGTATTTACTAAAGAACCAGCCAATTAACAAGTATTAAAGTCCAGAATTAGTTGCACAAAATCAGAATTTGTAGCAATCCATCCAGTGGCAGGCTTTTTCCAATAGCTCCTAAATTTAAATTTTAAAGAGTGATTAAAACCTTGGGGACTTCTGGGAGTAAGTATGTTTTCCTTAATCTGCAATGTGGTCACAGAGCATTATAGAAATCTATTTTCTATAATTTCTAGTCCTTTGTCAAACACATGAAAAGTACCATGATTAGTAAAACTACGGTGGGCAAGATTGAGATCTCAAAATGGGGGTGAGGAAAGTGATTGGACACATAAAATGACATAAAAGATATTTTTAAAATAAATTCTTGATCTTATTTCCCTGGGGTGTAGGGCACTGTGTGGGTTGGTAACAAGGTCACAGCTGCACCGCTGGGTCCAACTGGTGCCATGATGCTGCTGCCCCTTAGATGGATGTGGAGGGATGTTGATGAGGCCCCAGAGATGTTGAGATGCAGGAGTTTTGGGCCCCTAGCAGGATATACTCCGATAGTGGCTCAACTCTCAAAATGGTGCCATGCTGCAACAGCCTGGGGCCTGGGGAGTGGGGGTGACCCAAGGTGAATTTCCTCACTGGAATTATGCAGTCACATGGACTCCAGGCAGCTCCCCATACTAGCTCAGGGCCTGTGAGGGATGCGGACTCACTAGGATTGCAGGTGTCTGTAGCGTGCACGTGGACTCCTGGAGATCTACCACTTGCCTTTTCCCCACAATAGGGAGGTCCTCTTGGTTCCAAGCCAATCCTGGCCAGCTGCTTTGCTTCCCTGTCTGTGCTGCCATCCCAATTTTCCATGCCTCAGAGGGCCTTTTTCACTTCCTTGCTGAATTCCAGTCTTCTCAGTCTGTTTGACATGTGGTTTTCTTTTTGTTGTTCAACTAGAGATGAGTGCTGTGTGACTCTAATCAGTCATCTTGATGACATCTGGGGACAAAGCATTGATGGAAATAATTCAGAAAAAGGGTTCTCATTGTTGTGGCCTTCTTGTCATACAACCATAAGACTGGCAGCTGGTGTTTATCTTTTCTCTTCAAGTCTTAGGGGTTAGCAGCTTTGGAGATAAGTCCATCATAACCCTGACTTCATTTGTATGGAACAGTAGCATTAGCTTCTCCATTTGTGCCTTAAATTCAGGTGTTTGTTTTTCTTCCCTACTAATAAATGTCCTTTGTGGCATTTTTTTCCCAGAATAGGGAATCTGCATTAAAAATCTGTTCAATCAGATATCCTTTCTCTTCAATGATTTTCTCAATGGCATCTAGGTACTTTTCTGCTGCCTCCTAATATTTTTAAAGTCAAAACTCTTTCTAATACGATCAAACTATCCTTTGCTGGCATTATATTCTCCAGCTTTAGATCCTTCACCTTCCTTTTGCTTTAAGTTGTCATATGATGACTTTGCTTCGTATTGACTCACATTAGAAAGGCATACAGGTACGCCTTTCTTAAAGCAATCCTGTACCCACATAAAAGCTGCATTTTCAATATAAGAGAAAAATGTATTTCACAAAAAGTGCAAGATTTTTGCACCTGCTGACATAGCTGTAGTGATGACTTCATGAGTTTTCTTTTCTTCTTTTTCTTTTTTTCACAGTGGTTCTTATGCTGGATTCATTTATCTTTAAATGGTGGGCAACTGCAGCTGCAGACCTCGATCTAGAGTATATATCAAGCAACTCAATTTTTTCTTATAATTTCATGACTTTTCTCTGCTTCTTGGGAATACTTCCAGCATCACTAGTGGCATTTCATATGGGTCCCATGGTGTTAGTCAAGGTTTACAGTATTGCACTTAATATGATGAAAAATACATGAGAACTTCCAGAGATAACTTTTTACTTCAATATGAAATTTACTAGAGAGATGAACTGCTGGTGTTTTAAGCAGATACTTGAAACACTTGAGCTTACTGCAACAGCAACAAGAGGTGGCTATAAAATTATTATGTAGTACAGTAGATATTATAATTAATTTTATGCAATTATAACTTAATATTGCATTTTTACATTTGTTTACATTCCTCTTGTCTGTGAATGATGCCATGTATAGCCTGTGTTTGTGTGTATAAATCTTGATAAATTTTAACTTTTTATGATAGATTTATCTATATTTTATGATAATACATGATAAAATAGATTAGTATCTAGATACATTTTGTGCATTCATGACATCTTTTTCTTAAATTTTTTGGCATTTTTATGCTACGCAGTTTGTAAGTTTTTTGAAATTGTTGCAAATCTCAAAAAAATTCTCCAATATATTTATTGAAAAAAATCCATGTGTAAATGGGCCTGTACAGTTCAGATCTGTATTGTTCAAGGGCCAACTCTATACTCATTTTTAAAACATCACTCTGGCTACCATCTGGAAGGTGATGAAGATAAAAGGGGAGGTGTCAAGCCAACATTGAAAATAAAAATAAAGACGATGATATGATTTGATGTAGCACAAGATACAGAGGATAGTTTGAATTCAGCACCAGAAGCATAAATGCTGTAGTCAACTTTCAGTTATACCCATTTTAAATTAACCATTGCTAATTTCAGTTGCAATTTCAATACTACTGGACGGTAGTCACCTGGTTAGAAAATAATTAACCCTTTGGCTTAAACAAATCGTGAGTGAGAGGGAAGGAAAGTCAGGATTCCCACTCTCCAGGACTCAGATTCCAGTTCTTAAGATGCACATTGTCAGATGGGGTATAGAGTTTGGGGGAGAAAGAAGGTAGCCTTGTCCATTTTGTGTTGCTACAAAAAATACTTGAGACTGGATAATTTATAAAGAAAAAAGGTTTATTTAGCTCACTGTTCTGCAAGCTGAAAAGTTCAAGGGCGTGGCCTTGGCTTCTGCGCAGGGCTTTAGTGCTGAGTGACAGCATGGCAGACAGAGTTAAAGGGGATGGACTCGTGCAAAGAGGGGAAATCCTGAGGGGTGTCCTAGATGTATAACCACCCGTTCTGGCAGGAACTAATTCATTCCCAAAAGAACTAATGCAGTCTCATAGGTGTGAGAACTCACGACTGTGAGAACAGCAACAAGCCAATCATGAGGGATCTGCCTCCATAACCCAAACATCTGCCATGAGGCTCTACCTCCCAACACCATCACATTGGGGATCAAATTTCAACATGAATTTTTGTGGGGACAAAGAAATCAAAGCAAAAGTCAAGAAAAATACCCGGGGCAGGAAATGAGCCAACTGGTTACTGCTTTTGATCCTTTGCACAGGGTAGGCACAGATAAAGAAGAAATTTGCACTCGAATAAACACATTGCTGTGTACCCCAGACTATATTATTCCCCAAATTTTACAATTAGCTCATTGAAGGCATACTTATTTTTTTTAAAGGTCTATAACTACATAATTCTGAAGACATTTGGTGGCAAGTTTTGTTTTTCCTTTCTCAAAGTTTGAGAAGTGCCCAAGTATTTTCATAGGAGATATTTTCTAGTCTGTCTTGAAAACAGTTTTACAATTCTTCCAGGCTATTTGCCCTCCTGGCCACCTTTCCTGCCCACTTTCTGGCAGGAAATTTTCTTCCATCTCTACCTGACAAAATTCTGATCCTCCTCAAAAACTCAGTTTAATTATCTTTTTCTCCAGACTACCACTCTACATGGCTTGTACATCTATAATGTGTACTTATTGGTTTATATTGTAATGATCTCTTTTTTTGCCAGTCTCCATTTCTAGAGCATGAGCTCCTTGATGGAACGAACCATGATTTTATTTTCTACCTTGGGACACTATATAGCATAATAGTTTAGTGCATAGAGCCAGCACTTCCGGGTTTAAATCTCACTCTTATAGAATGTGTATCCTTAAATAGGTCAATTTAACCACTCTGTGCCTAAATTCTCTTATCTGTAAAATAGGAATAATAATAGTGGCAACTTTAAGTAACTAGCCCTCACTTCTACCTTTCGTGAAACATTTTCATGACCGTCACTGAGTTACAGAAAAGAAAATTTTTTAAAATAAATTTAAAAGGTAGCCTACTATCCAAAAGGGGCATTTTTTCCAGGTCAAACAAACGCAGATAACTATGTTGTGGGAAAAAAAATACAGAGAAACTTGAAGATTTTGACAAGTAACTCTTGGCATTCCTCCTTCACACCATCATGCCCCCTGTGACTCCCATATTCAAGGTGTCATCTGTCAGAGGACTACCTGCTCCAGGAAGCCACCTCTGGCATCCCACACTCAGGCTCTGCAAGGCAACTGCCTGCTTAGATGTCTGATGCTGCAACTGTGACTCTAGCAGGGACTATGTCTGGTTTTTCTCTGTGCTCAGAACTCAGGATCTACTGGTATCATACTCAGGTAAATCCTTTCAACAATTTAAGAGTCTCCTGGACGTTCTCCCTCTGCATCAGTCACTCCTTGCCTCTCAAGGTTCCTCAGCCTCACCTGAAAGTTTTAGAAATGAGGACCTTGAGACCGCCTCACCCCAAGTGCACAGCCTGGCTTCTTCATCGATAACCCCTACGACCACCGCGCCTCAACCCCGCCCCCTCACGCCTGGCCCGCCCCTTCCTCCGGCCCCGCCTCCTTAGACGGGGTCAAAAGTACGCATGCTCTCTCTTAACCTCCGTAGCGTGATGACGTAAGCGGTGCTGGCGTGGTGACGTAGGGTCGGTGGTGACCCAGAGTCAAATCGCAGGTTTAGAATTATCGCAGGGCGGTGAGGCTCCTGGGCTGTCTCTGAGCGTGGTTTCTGTGGCGTTTGCCGCGTGCGCCGTCTCCATTCCGCTCTGTTGGGAAGAGGGAAACCGAGGAGAGGTTCTGTGGGGACAGCTGGGAGCCCCGAAAGAGAAAGAGCAGCTCCATAGCGCCTGAAGGCAGGGCTGCGACCGAGAAGAGGGAGCTGCTGAGAAGGGTGGGCCCCTGCAAGCAGGGTCCGAGCCGCTGACATCACGGCGGGTCCTGCGGAGGGCCTGGGGCAGCTGCGCGATGCTCACGGCCCGGTACCTTCTCCGAGCCCTGCGCTTCTGTTCCTCCGCTCCCTGCCCCAGGCACAAACCTTCAGCCAAACTGAGCGTGCGAGACGCTCTCGGGGCCCAGAACCTGAGTGGGGAGCGCGTTAAGGTCCAGGTTGGTGTGTGGGAAGGGAGTGGATTTTTTCTTTTAGCGACTTAGCACATCCACATCTAGCTTTACTTTGTACCCTCTGGTCAGACAGAACCACCAGCAGGGAAAAGTTAGAAAGTGTAGGCTTTGCACCGCACTTTCTCATTTCCTTGGGTAGCCTTACTTTTCACAAAACTGTTCCGATGATTATAAAGTGCTGGAACTTTGCTTTCGTGATACCAGGGCATTACTTGTAAACTTATTTATCATGCAAAAAATGTAAACGAACAAGCCCCTTTTCTCTACTTTTATCCTTTGTAAAGAATATCCACGGTTACAAAGTGTTTGTCTTGAGCGGAGAAACCATGTCATACCTATCTTGATATTTACACATGGGTGAGGGTAAATACTTGTTCGACTAAACCGTGCCTTTTATTCCACTTGTAGGTGCCTCAATTCCTAAAATGGGGCTTTGTGTGTAATTTATGTTTCCTCAATGAGGAGAAAGAGTGGAATGTAGAGGTTTGAAAGAGCTCTGGAATCAAGCTGCCTAAGTTTAAATCTCTACCACTTAGTAGCTCGTGAATTATGGACATGTCGTTTGTGTGTTTTAAATCTCAGTTTCCTCTGAATGAAAATAGAGATAATAGTTCCTACCTCATGGAGTTGTGGAAATTAAATGAGATAATGGGTATGAGATATTTAAAATAGTGGCTCACATTCTATAAATGTTAGCTACTAATATTTCTCTTGCAAGTAGTATTTGTAGCAGCTCCATATAGAAGATTCCCCTTTCAAGAAGCTGGTTAAGCAAGGTGGTTTGATTGTTCCACATTGGATTGCTGAAACACACGGTTGCAGTTATTTTTGTTGTCCTCACACATTCTTGCTTTTTAGGAGTATGACCAATCTGCCCCTCTTTGCATTTCTTTGGGTTTATATATATGTGTGTGTGTGTGAGATATATATCTGTATCTGTGTGTGTGTGCATGCGTGTGTGTATATATATATATGTATATATATATATATTTTTTTTTTAAATAAAGACAGGATCTCCCTCTCTTGCCCAGACAGGAGTTCAGTGGTAAGATCATAGCTCACTGCAGTCCCGAATCTTGGGCTCAAGTAGTAATCCTCCTGCCTCAGCCTCCTGATTAACCAGGACTACAGACTCGTGCCACTACGCCCAGCTCTGTTTTTGTTGTTGTTATTTTTTGTAGAGACAGGGTCTCACTGTGTTGCCCAGGCTGGTCTTAAACTCCTGGCCTGAGGCAATCCTCTTGCCTAGGCCTCCCAAAGTTCTGGAATTACAGGTTTGAGCCATCCAGGGTTTCATATTCTTTCCATAATCCATATGAAAACCTTTTGTTGCATGGACCAATTAATTGGGTGTACATTTATTAATACCTTCTGTGTGCTAGTTAAGAGAGAATGTGAAGATGAAAACAATCTGCTGCCTAGGTAAGAGGCTTTTTCTTTAGTCCTGTGCAGTCTCATATGGTAGCCACCAGCCAGTTGTGACTCTGAGCACTTGAAATTTGACTAGTCCAAATTGAGATGGGTGTTGTAAATATAAAATACATACCAATTTTGAAGAACAAAAAAGAATGGAAGATAATCTCGTTAATATACTTTTATATTGATTATATGCTGAGACTATTTTGGGCATAATGGGTTAAATATCAATTTCACTTGGTTGTTTTTACTTTTAATGTGGCTACTAGAAAAATTTAAAATTATCTATGTGGTTCACATATTTCTGTTGGCCAGCCCTGGTCTAATGGTTAAAACAAATAATTATAGCAGTGTGATAATTAATAGTGGTTTATATAAGTAAAGAGCTATGAGAAAACAGAAATTCTTTAACTGTGTGAGGAGGTTAAGGAAGATTTCTTGCATGAGATGACATTTCAGCTGAGTCCTGAAGGATGTGTTACCCTTCAGAGGCTGAGGAACTGGGGATGGGTAGAAGTAGCATCCCAGAAAAGCTTGTTAAGAACCAGAACTTTGAAGTAAAAACTACATTTGAATCCCAACTCCACTACTTGGAAACTATGAACCTGGACTATTTAGAGAGGTTATTCTGATGTCTCTAAATATCTTTCTTCATCTCTAAAATGATAATAACCTCTTCATTAAGTTCTTATGATTATTTAGTGGCATAATATTTATAAAGAGCTTAAAAGCACATTAAAAACTGTTCAGTAAATGTTAACTTTTACTAATAAATAGAAGTAAGAAACTGGTGCTTCGGAAATTACTATTGATCGAGCATGACCAAACAGCAGATATTTTCCAGGCGGCATGATTAGATGAAACCAGAAAGACAAGCATGTTCCACTTTATGAAGGGCCTTGTACAGGAGGCAGAGACAATTTTCACCTAATTCGACGTAGCCCTGGGGAAAGGTCGAGGGCTTTTTAGTCAAGTAGACCTGGGTTTAAATTCAAGCTCCAGTCTTTACCACAAGTGTGGCCCTCAGGAAGTTATGTAACTTTTCTGAGCCTCAGTTTCCTCACTTTTATATGGGGATAATCCATAGAGCTGTTGTGAGATGAAACAGTTTATGAAGGTGGTAAAACATTTGTTACATAGATGTTCAATGCGTGGTAAATAATCTTTCACTGAAAAACATTCATGGATTACTATGTTGAGGTTACTATTTAAGATTATTATGCGCCTGACAGTACACTTGAAAGCAACTAAAGTATAATTCTTTCACACAATGCATTATGGGTATGCAAATAAGTGATAGAAGGGCTTTTAATAGTAGTGTGTATAGAGTATGGTGGGGACACAAGGAGAATAAGGGTCAGTACAGTGATTCTAAGTAGGATCATCTCTTGCTTTTTTCCAAGTGTGTGTAATGGTGAATGCCTGTCTGCTCATTTGCTTTATACTTGTGGGACACTTTGTAATTCAGTGTCTGCTAGAAAAACATTATTTTCTCTTAACTAATGTGCTAGTGAAATTTAAGTTGGGTGTATCTGAGAGAGATGCTTTTAGTGTTACTGGTCTACTTGAAGATATCTCAATTGGACTTGCACCTAAACTTTAAATTCAGACTACCTTTGAAAATTTAGGTGTCACTTAATAGGGGTTCATAATGAGAAATTTTTTGAGAGCTTTTCTTGTATGCTACTTTGTAAAAGGAAAAAATCCCATAAAAATATTTCCAATCTTTAAGTACATAATTTCCCTTCTGGGAATTTGATATAAAAAGGAGAAAGGCACCAAGATAGTGCCCAGTTATTTATAATTGGGGGGGCAGGGGTGGAAGTCAGGGAGGAAAGGCCTGCAATATCTAATATTCGGGGGATTGGTTGTGTGAGTTAGGCTCATCACCTTGATGGAATATTAGGCATCCATTCAAAATGATGAGCTTTAGTAAGAAAACAAACAGAAAAGATGGAATACCAAAGTGTGTATCTCACTGTGTTAAGAATCAAATTATTATGCATAGGGGTAAACTAAAAGCAGTTAATTTGTTGAGGCAGGGTTGTGAGTACATTTTTTTCTTCTTTCATTTAGTCTTCTATGTGTATATGTAATGAAAGTATAAAATGCTATGTGTTCTAAGCTCTTTAAAAATATTTCTCTTGGCTGAGCACGGTGGCTCACGCCTGTAATCCTAGCACTCTGGGAGGCCGAGGCGGGTGGATCCCTGAAGGTCAGGAGTTCGAGACCAGCCTGAGCAAGAGCGAGACCCCATCTCTACTAAGAATAGAAAGAAATTATTTGGACAACTAAAAATCTATATAGAAAAGATTAGCTGGGCGTGGTGGCGCATGTCTGTAGTCCCAGCTACTCGGGAGGCTGAGGCAGTAGGATTGCTTGAGCCCAGGAGTTTGAGGTTGCTGTGAGCTAGGCAGATGCCACGGCACTCACTCTAGCCCAGACAACAAAGCGAGACTCTGTCTCAAAAAAAAAAAAAAAAAAAATATTTCTCTTCCTTAGGGATGGATTCGTTCAGTCCGATCCCAGAAAGAAATCTTATTCCTGCATGTAAATGATGGGTCATCTTTGGAAAGCCTTCAGGTTGTTGCAGATTCAAGCTTTGACAGTAGGTGAGTTTTATTTTGTTTTTTTGTTTGTTTTTTCAGGGTTCTTCGATTTTTTTTTTTTTCTCATCTCCACTGCCTCCCACTTCCCTAATCTGGTGTTTACATTACCCCTTGAGTGATCTTCCTAAACAAATCTGCTTTGATAGCTTTGAAGATCAAGTCTAAATATTTGGAATCAAAATCCTTCATGCTCAGACCCTTCCTCCTCTGTTTAACATCATCACATGCCAATATCCCTTACCTGTGCTTTGCGTTGGTCTTTACTTGCACCTCCCTTAAACTGTTCTGGTCTTTTTGTCTTTTACCATTTGTACATGTTGCTACCTCGGCCTGATATAGCCTCTTCTTCACTTGTCTTTCATAGTTCCAATTTGGTATCATCTGATGCTCCCATGCCTTGGCTGTGTCAGGTACCCCTTTTCTGTGCTCTCTTGGCATCCTGTGCCTACCTCTGTGTTAGAATGTATAACATTGGATAGTAATCAGGTGTATTCTTATTTGACTTCTTCTAGACTCTTAGTTCCTTGAAGTTAGAAATGTATTCACTTTTTTATTCTTGGCCCCTAACACAGTGCTGACAAAGTGACTAATTGTTACTTGTTGAATAAATGGAAGAAACTTTACAGTCTCATTCATCAGGTTTTAAAACTAACACCATTTTAATGTTAGACTATGAACTCTGAGGAGGAGAATGTTATTCTAATTTATTAGAATAAGAGTGCTTTGCTATTTCAAGGATTGTTAGGGTTAATGCTCTTCACACATTGAATAGATTCATGGGTCTCAGACTATTTGGTCAATGAGAAAAACAAAAAAAATTGTTGTGATGTAATAGTCATGTTTTTAAAGGTTTGTACTTTCTCTGATTATGTATATTAGTATGACAATCACAGGGGTATGTTTAATACCTAAATTTTAGAGGTTCTACAGGATGACTGCCTGTCTCTTTGAGATATTCCCAACAGCTTTCAGGGTAAAATTCATATATGTCATGTAGTGCATATTTTTAGTCAGAGCATCTCAAAATACCCTCTCAGGTTTGGAGAGCGTATACCATGTGTTTTCCCTCTATAATGCAATAGTGGACAATCTTATTTATATAAATTACATAAGAATAAATTTAAAAGGAAATGGCATATAGTAAATGTAATAAGCAAACAAAACTGAGTGAGGAATCTCCTAACACATTTACTTTCATACAGTTTTTTGTATACTATACTGTATTGTAATATTTCAGTACGGTTTATTAAAGAAGACACTCATACTTACCATAGTTATGAAATGTTAGAACTAGAAAGGATGTAAAATCATTTAGTCCAGCCTACTTCTTAATAGACGATTCTTAAATGAATTTAGATGACTTTCCGTAGTAGTCATATAATTAATTTGTGGATGAACTGGAACTAGAACCTAGACTTGTCAACCAGAAAGTAGTTCTGTGTGTTCTGAGACCATGAGCCAACTAACTTTTTTGTTAACTTAAAAAAAAGTAATATATTACAAAAATAGTACAGAGAATTCCCTTGTACTTTTCACTCAGCTTTCCAAATGATAACATCTTACATAACCATAGTTTTTATCAAAGCCAGGGAATTGGCATTGGTATAGTACTGTTAATGAAACTATGGACCTTATTCTGATTTCACCAATTTTTACAGTGATCTGCAATCTTTTAAAAAGGTTTTGGCCAGCTTTTTAATAAGGAGAATTATATAACCTGTTAATTCCAAATACTTACATTCAAATCCTTAGCTCTCTTTGTTCCCATTTTAAAGCTTATGGAATTCATTTTTATAATTTTGGTATATAGTATAGATTCTGAAGACTGTTTAACCCAATTAAGGGTAAAAACTTATGTCATTAAATATTATAAATGTTCTGATAGCGAGGTTTGTATTAAAATGAAAGTTATATATAATGATATCTTGTTTATGTTGGTTTTTTGTTACTGTAGAGAATTGGTTTTTGGGAGTTCTGTGGAAATCCAAGGGCAGCTGGTAAAAAGTCCGTCCAGAAGACAAAATGTGGAACTGAAGGCAGAAAAAATTGAAGTTATTGGAAATTGTGATGCTAAGGTATGCTTTCTAATACTTAGACTTAATTTAAAATATTAGCAATCTATTTTAAGTGTGATTATGGAAAAGACAACATTTAGAACATGTTTCAATTATGACTTCCCAGGTAATTGAAATAGGCCATAGAGTCTATAGAGATAATAGCAAAAATTATTTGCCTAGACAGCGTAGTCTTATGAGTGAGAGCTGTTAATCTAAACATCTCTGTGCCTGTCACAGTTGAAACTCGCTGCTTTTACAAGCATGCCCAATTAGCCACAATGACAATAACCTGGGCAGGCTATTTCAGTTTCCCATTCTTAAGAAAGCTAGAAAAGACTTATTCATGATCTAGAACAGATCATCTAATAATGGTAGACAGTAACCACCTGTGGCTGTTTGATATTAAATCAATTAAAATTAAATAAAAAATCCAATTCTGGGCAAGTGTGATGGCTCACACCTGTAATCCCAGCCCTTTGGGAGGCCAAGGCAGATGGGTAGCTTGAGCCCAGAAGTTCAAGGCTGCCGTGAGCTATGATCATGCCACTGCACTCCAGCATGGGTGACAAAGTGGGACCCTGTCTCTAAAAAAAAAATAAAACCCCATTCCGCAGTGGCATTAGCCAAATTTCAAGTGCTTAGAAGTTGCATGCGGCTATTGGTTACTATATTGGATATCACAGTTACAGAACATTTTCATTTATCACAGAAAGTTCTTTTGGATGTTACTGATTTAGAGTGTCGCAGCTTAGGCTAAACAGAGACAAGAAATTCTGCATTAAGACATGTTTATGCCTGTTTTTGCAAGACTCTGAGTAGCTTTATAAGTTTGATAAAGAGGTTAGAGAGAATAAAATCAAAGATTATCAATCTAGTTCTATAAATTTACAATGGTGGAGAAAATGAGGCCCAACTAGGTAAAATGACTTGCCAAAGGTCATGAGCTGATTAATGTCATAGCTGAAATTTATATTCTAGCCATTTGACTCTTCTTTGTTTTTGCTATAATTGTCGTCAAATATTTAATGAACAAAAATTGAGGAAATACAGGGAAATTACATCATTTTAATTCATGTTTAGTTCTTTTGGAATAATAGGGAGAAATTAAATGTAAGAAAATAAAGGAAGAAAATGGGAAATTTTTCTTTAAAAATGTCATTCTGAATAATTTTCCAAGAAATTCTAGTTGACATGTAAAATCAGGGATCAAGTTCTAAGATTTCTGAAAAATAGAATGTGGAATCATTTGGAAATCAAGAGCGAAATGCAGAATGTAACTATTTTTGTTTTTGCTTTTTTAGTGGGATCTATGAGTATTAAAAATTTGCCATGTTTTTCACTACAGCAGTCTCACCCCTTATCTGCAGTTTTGCTTTCCACAGTTTCAGTTACCAATGGTAAACTGTGGTCTGAAAATATTAAATGGAAAATATCGGGAATAATTCATAAGTTTTAAATTGCACACTGTTCTGAGTAGCATGATGAAATCTTGAGTTGTCCCACTCTATCCTGCCCAGCAAGTGAATCATCCTTTTGTCTAGCTTATCCATACTCCATATACTACCTGCCTTGTTACTGTGTAAGAAAAAAACATACTGAATATAGGGTTCAGTACTATACATAGTTACAGGCATCCCCTGGTGGGTCTTGGAACATATCCTCTGCAGATAAGGCATGACAACTATATTCTTAATTGTTCTCCCTTGGCGTCTATTGATGCCGATACCTTCACCTTCCCTTTCCCTTCAGTTCAATGTCATTTTAAAGTATTCCAACATTAGGGAATTCTGAACCCCTAACAGTCCCCAGATCTCTATTATAATGTGGTCACATTTTCACTTTAGTAAGTATGGTGCTTATTTCTGTACAACATAAAAATTAGTATATGTACAGGGCCTAAAAAGAATAGATGAAACTTAAAGAAGCAGGCTGCCAATGTAGCTCTTTTTTAGCTGCTCTGTTATCTTTTTATTGAAACTTTGGTTTTTGTATGAAAGCATGTATCTGTCTTCATGATCTTGTAACATGAGTATGGACAGGGTATTTCAAGCTGGGGCCATAATTTCTTTTAAAATTTTTTTGTAAATCTTCACTGCTCTGCTAGTTTGCAGAAAGCTAGTTGACCTTCCTTCATGTTCTTAGATCCCAGTGAGTGACATTGATAAATAGTAATAAAGTGCACCAATTGATTATGATTGATTGTGGGCTTTCCAGACATATAGGTAATTTTAAAATTGAACACTAGCTGTGTGTATACAATGGTAGAAAACATAATTTTTAATATTTATAATATTCTGGACTCCCGTATGCCAAACAAGATAGTTTGTATAATTAACCCTAACCTCTCTATTTGAAAGAAGTGATTGACAGCTAATGGTACAAACTTGATAAAATAACATTTGCGCCTCAGTGAAAGTAACTTAGCTCAGCAACCCCAGCCTTTTTGGTACCAGGGACTGGTTTCATGGAAGACAGTTTTTCCACTGGGGGCGAGGGTAGTAGGCAGAGCTCAGGCAGTGATGCTGTGAGTGATGGGGAGGGGAGCCGCTGTGCATGGCGGATGGTGGTAGGGGTAAGGGGTGGGTTGGGGACCCGGGGGTTGGACTACAGCTATGAAGTACACCACAAAGTTCAGGTCTTTAAAATGCTGGGTCACGTACTTAACTGCAAGATTAATGGAATGATCCAGTTGAGCTTGCTCCAGAGAGGATAAGAGGCAATTACAGTTACATTAATATGATGATACCACCGTACTCTGGGCAAGGTGACAGAGTGAGACTCTGTCTCAAAAAAAAAAAAAAAAGATGTAATAAAAACATTCTAAAATGAATCAGAAAAGCTTACAGTGTCCGTTTTGCACTGTGCTGAATACAGTGCTGCTTATAGAACTATTTTCCCAGTGTTTCCCAAACTTCAGCCATGATTTTTACTTGTACTATAGTTTAATACTTTTCTTTAAATCCACTTACTTTTCTTAAAACTTAGCTTTTTCCTACACACACAAATTTACCAAAAAAAAAAAAAAATCACAGATTCGATGTGCTGATCTCCACTTGCCCTTCTCTCAGCCTCTTTTTTTTTTTTAATTTCAGCATATTATGGGGGTACAGATATTTAAATTACGTATGTTGCCCTTGCCGCCCCCCCCCCAAGTCCGAGTTTCAAATATGTCCATCTTTAGAGTGGTGCACATTGCACTCTTTGTGTCTCAGCCTCTTTTTGACACAACCACACTATCAACTGGCTTCAGGTTAGACTGAAAGATACTAGAAGATACTAGAAATTAGAGAAGGGGAGAAAAGAGAAGTCTTTCTTCCACCCTTCCTTCTTAAATGCTCCATCTGCATAACTACCATTCCAGCCAGGTGGCCCCTCCTCCACTCCAGTTACATCATGTCTTCCTTTTCCTCCTCCAGGCCTGGGGATAGTAGCAGCCTCTGCTTCCCCTGGACATCTTGCTACCCTGTATTTATTCCCTTTGAACCACCAGCATAACTCCAAGTAGACCCTCTCTTAAAAGATACTTCAGTTGAGCCATCTTCAGTGAATTCTTTCTTGCTGGGACCCTAACTGATCTAGGAGTGCTAGTTATTAATTTCTTTTCTATGTATGATTCACCTCTTTACCAACAATGGAACAAGTGTACGAAGCATACTTGGGGAAGCATCTGTATTACCCACAAGCTACATCCAACCTTTATCTCTGTAAAACAATGCATAAATGGACCAGAAAATGTGCTTTATCCTGGTGAATATTTTAGAATCTATACTCACTCTTTGGAGGCAAAGGCAGACATTGCTGTTCTTCATTAGATCAATACTTATTGATTGCATACTATATGTCAGGCATTAAGCACTGGGGATACAGCAGTGAACAAGTTCCTGTCCTCTTGGAGCTTATATTCTAGCTGATGGAGACACAAATAACTGAGTAAACATAATATGTAGCCCATAAACATAATATGGTGATTCAGTGCTATCGACAAAAATAAAGCTGGGAAGCAAAATGGAATAGGTATCCCATTATATAAGCAAAGACTTAAAAAGCGAAGAATAAGGCATCCAAATTTCTACTGGCAAAGTTATTACATACTGAGGGAACAAAAAGGTGCAAAGACCCAAACACAGGAGTGCCCCTGGAACATTTGGTCCAAGCTTCTGGTAACCTTATCAATTAATGCAAAGCCTAATAAATCTGAAAATAACTTTAAACCATTTAAAATACCCCTTGATTCATTTGTGCATACCCATGTGTGAGAATCTGCGTTATCTTTTGCTCTGTAGTTTATATATCCAGTAACTATAAAAGGACCAAAACAGTATAGCCCAGCAGCATTGGTGTTACCAACCCTGCTATGAGCTCCTTAGAAAGGCAAATTTGTTTTAACAAACTCTTGAGGTGATTTTTCTGCAAATTAATGTTTGAAAACCACTGTACTGTTATTCCAATTAAGGCCTTGGTAAACATAACTCAGAATGTGAGTTTAACTAAAATGTAAGGTAAAGTTTTACCTTAACGACCACCTATTTTAGTGATTATCTTATTATCTGACAAACACAACATGCCATTATATCAGTTTTTATAAACATCTACTTGTAATACTGACTCTGAAAATCCATCAGAAGTAAACTTAAAAGCCTGCCTTTGAGTCAATTTTATGTCCATTGTTGTAAAGACTTACACAGAGTATATATTTGTTTATAGTAAATAGCCAACTACCAGACATTAGAATTTTTTAAAAATTGCTAGGCACCAGCCTGAGCAAGAGTGAGACCCCACCTCTACCAAAAATAGAAAGAAATTAATTGGACAGCTAAAAATATATATAAAAGAAATTAGCCGGGCATGGTGGCACATGCCTGTAGTCCCAGCTACTCGGGAGGCTGAGACAG
>CAUYSK010060188.1:0-17611 GCA_963575035.1 Avahi laniger
GCTGGTCTCGAACTCCTGAGCTCAGAACGATCCGCCCATCTCGGCCTCCCAGAGTGCTAGGATTACAGGCGTGAGCCACAGCGCCCGGCCTATATCCATATGATTTTAGAGTTCAGAATGCAGGCTTAAAATAACTCAAAACGTGGAATTAATACAAGAGCATAACGCAGTGAGGTATAGCATAAAACAGGGCCGATTCCTTCATTTAAGGCTACCAAAGGACTAATGTGACAGAGATGCCCGGAAGGACTGCTCGAGACCGACAAGAGACAGCTATGAGGTTCACAAAAAGTTGTCCTAACTGCCACCACTGACATACTGGGATATGCACGACAGTAACAATGTTGCTTAGCTGTGCATGCCCGGTGGCTCACGCCCAAAATCCCAGCACTCTGGGAGGCTGAGGCGGGAGGATTGCTTGAGCTCAGGAGTTTGAGATCAGCCTGAGCAAGAGCGAGACTCTGTCTTTACTAAAAATAGAAAAATTAGTCGGGCGTGGTGGCGCATGCCTGTAGTCCCAGCTACTCGGGAGGCTGAGGCAGGAGGATCGCTTGAGCCCAGAAGTGTGAGGTTGCTGTGAGCTAGGCTAACTCCACGGCACTCACTCTAGCCCGGGCAACACAGTGAGACTCTGTCTCAAAAAAAAAAAAAAAAAAACAAAAAACAAGAAACAAAAAACAAAACAAAAAAAACCACTTCAGTAACGACATGTTAACTAAAGTTATAGTAACTTCATTAGAACAGTAGCAAAAAAGGCTGGATAAGGGCAAAGAGGAAAGCTGGGATATTCTCTAATATAAGCTGCATTTCAATATATGGCATCCTTAAAGCAAAGTCCTGTTTACAGAATCCTCAGGGCAGATTTTACACGACAGGTGAATGTAAAGGAAGAAACAAAGGGGGAAAGGTTCCTTCTCAGAGCAGCACAGTTCATACAGTTCATACTCACCATCATAAACACAAAACAGATGGTCACGAGAAGCGTCGCTAGGGCAACCACACTCTGACCCGCTGCTAGGGCCAGCGCCATGGAACTGGCCGCATAGGCCACCAGCATAAGGGTAAACATCATGATAAAGAAGGCGCCCACCTCTGGCTTCAATCCTTAGAAAGAAAAAAAGGGGTTAATCCAACTGCCTGGGTTACCATGTTTTGGGGGTTATTTATCGTGCAAATAACACTATAATACTGAGAAACTAATATTAGAATGAAAAAAAAAAGAGTCATCCACTATCCAACTACCCTGAATCATCAAATTCGATGTTTCCCTCCATGTAACTACATAAAGTTATGCTGTGGGTTTCTTTTTTACACCCAAGGCGTAAGCACTTTTCCATATAACACCTATACGCTTTCATGTATAATTATGAACAATTTCTGAGTTCCCGACATGGGGAGCTACAGGCAATACAACTGGCCAAAATTCTAGTGCCTTCTCTTCTCACAGGAAACTCATCAACAGCACGTTCATGTCCCATGCATTTCACCGTGTGCCGTAACTGCATGAGTAAAGACACTGGGATGATCGGGGTGACGTGGCTTCACAGTGGTTCTACTATGTGGAGGAGGAGGAGGGTACCTCCAGCACCCACTTCTCCCTATACAAATCGCCATGTGACTCCGTATTGAGAGCAAAGCTAAATTAGGTTTCATAAAGCTCCTTTCTAAACCATCATGAGCTAATACTATGGGTCATACGATCTGGAAACAGCCACAAGAACACCAATCAGAAGGACCTAGATTCTGTGCCTGATTGTTTACACACCTATTATTTATAAAATGTAAGGTTTGAGCTCAATCAGTGGTTCTTATTGTGCAGTGCTTTGTCAAAAATGGATTATTTTCAAGGGGTGTGGGGTGGTACATAAAAACTTGAGCATAATGCACAAATGACTATAGCTATCGAATGTGTATTTTTATTAAATCAATAAGCCTCCAAAGTCGCCGTCTTTTTCTCTCATTAGAGAATGGGGAGTAGGGAATACATATATATTTTTTGTCTCTCTATATACTTCTAAATATCATAGAGAGAGATAAATGAAAATATAGACAGGCAGTAAAATATCCCAGCTCTTCCAGTACAGTCTCAAAGTTTTATAAATTCTTTTCATGTTTGTGCATGACAAACAGCATCTCTCAGTAAAATACAGTTTTATAAATAGTTTTAAAAGTTCAGCTGGAAAAAAATCTTGACAAAAATGTCCACAGTGAACAGCCGTTTCAGAGAATACACAATGGATAGGTGATTCCTTATCTCATGGCTTGGTTTGTAGTTTGTTTGGGTTTGCTTTTTTTTTTTTTTTAGACAGGGTCTCACTCTATTGCCCAGTGGCGTCGTCATAGCTCACAGCAACCTCGAACTCCTGGGCTCAAGCAATCCTCCTGCCTCAGCTTCCCGAGTAGGTGGAAATAAAGGCCACTATGCCCGGCTGGCTAATTTTTCTATTTTTTGTAGAGATGGGGTCTCACTATGTTGCTCAGGCTTGTCTCAAACTTCTGGACTCAAGTGATCCTCCCACCTCAGCTTCTCAAAAGTGCTAGGATTACAGGTGTGTGTCCAGCCTTTGGTTTATAGCTTTTAGAACCAAAAACAAGCTTGCAAGGAGAAATCTGTTTCACGTCAGAGGCAAGACTAAAGACACACCCTTTTTGTCTTGTCACTCACCTAACATGAAGTATGTTATACAGGTAAATATAACACTTGGCAAGATCCTCATGGGTAGTAAATCAGATAACAGTTTTCCGAAGAAATAAGATGACACTCTGTAGTATCCACTGATATATTCATGTCTAGAGACCAAAAACACACGTCGTACATCCCAGATTAGTTTACAAGGCGCAGACTAGAAGATTAGACTGCTTACTATAGACTTCTGCTGCCACCAGGGGTCTAACACGACAGTGTCCCACACCCTCGAGGCTAACCCCACCACGTCCCTCACCATCTCAGGTGCCAGGCTCTCTGGGACGTCAGCCCCACGAAGCTCTGTGCCGTGACCCCCTTCTCATTACAGAACTCCCCTCTAGTGCCGCTCGTTCTGGCCCCCAAACACCCACTCTGGGCCAACGGGTTCTGCACAGCCTGCCTCTCCGCAGAGAACGCTTCTTCCCCTTCCTCTGACACTGGCTGTCTTTGAAGAAAACAGCACTTCAGTGACTCATCTCAGTCGTCACGGGGGCTTTCCTTTTCCCCCGCGTCTGATTAGGAAGAAAGTGGTGTTGTTATTCTCCAAGCCCCAGAACCAGCTTCAGATCACCGAACTCATCTTACTTCTCCTCTCCAGTTAAAACGGAAAAAAAAAAAAGGCTTTTTCCTTCAATGATCACCAGTCTTCCAACCACACATCTCTGTCAAGTATCAAATCCAAATCTTTCCTCTTCCTGACATCGTGTCCCCACCGTTCCTAACTTTTCCACCTCCTTCATTCTTTCCTTCTTATAAGGATTTCTTTGCTGGGCTTATAGATTTGGACAAATCTCGTCCATCTTTGAAAAACACAGTGATCAAAAGCTGCCTGGCCTTACGGTAAGGCTGGCTTCTGGCTCCTTCCATTCCCCGTCTGACAAGGGTTGAGCTTGGTCACCTTCCCTGTCCACGTTACCTCCCTACATCTAAGTCGCTGCTTAGCCCACACTTCACCCCTGCTGAGCCCCTCGAACTGCTCTTATGAAGGTCACCAGCATTTACTAAAAACGCAAGAGACTTTCCAGGCCCTTCGTTGTCTGCTTTCACCACAGCATTTGGGTTTTCCGACCACACCCCAACCTAGAAACTCTGTTCCCCTCGGTATCAGGCCTCACGAACTCGTGATTTTCCTCTCCCCACGTCTGGCTGCTTTTTCTCAGTTCATATTTATAACCTCCCTGGGTTTTCAAAACATCACGTTGCATGCAGTAAATATGCACAATTTATGTCTATTGAAAAGAATTAACTAAGATAAAAACTGGTAATTCCCATCCTTGGCCCAATTCCGGATGTGACCAGCTTGTCCAACAGCCCCTGCTGCTGACAGAGACCTACTCACATGAAGAGCTTCTTCTCCACCACGAACAGCTCCACGGCCGACACGCTGTTGAAACACTGGTTGGTGGTCAGGAAGAAGAGGACCCCGGCTCTGCAGCGAGAGAGAAAGGGAGCAAAAGTATCGAAGTCAATTCGACATTCTTAGACTGATTTTCAGCTCACAAAATTCCTATGACACCATATAAGGAAAAAAATAAGTGAAACCGTTCTGCTTAAAACAGAGGGAGACACGAGTCCCAACAGTTCTCTCCCCATCTCTTATGTCTCCACAGTGGGGCCCCTGGGACTCCGTATTATGACACATTTTAATTCACAGTCCTAGGCTTCTGGGTAAGAAACTGCCCCCCACCTTCAAATTCCTATGCTCAGGCCCAAAGTCCAATGTGAAAGTATTTGAAGATGGGGCCTTTGGCAGGTAATTGGGTTCAGATGAGGTCATGGGGGTGTGGGGTGAGGCTCATGATGGGAACCGCGCTAATAAGGAGGAAGAACACCAGCGCTTTCTCTCTGCCAGGTGAGGACACAGCAAGAAGGCAGCCCTCCCTGAACCCAACCCTGCTGGCTCCCCAGTCTTGGACTTCTAGACTAGAACTGAGAGAAAATAAATTTCTGTTGTTTAAGCCACTTGGTCTATGGTATTATGTTATGGCGGGCCATGCTAATACACAGGTCATAAAAATACTACCGTCTTGAATTTTAACTAACAGAAATGCCAAGTACCATTCCTAATGTATGAACGGGGAAGTAGTAAGCTAAATAAAGCCTGCGTAGGCCAAGAAATTCAATTAACCACTACGGTTTTAAGGTTGAGTACAGAATGTCAGACATGGGCAAGCAAAATGAAAGGCAGCGAAGGGAAACCTTAATCAACACCTTATTACACATGTCGCCCACACCATCTGCCCAGCCTTGACATTAGCCTTGGCAACCAATCCCCTGTGTGGTTTCCAAAGTGCTCAAAGAAAATAAAGTGAGGGTGATTGCTAAAGAAAACACTAATCTGTGCGCTTGTACAAAAAGGAAAATTATTACTGCTTATTTCTCAGTAAAACATTTGAGATTTAAAAACAAAAGTGTTCAGATAATCTACATTTCTATACAAGTGTGGATTTTATAAAAGCATGCCAACGTCCCTGACACAGGGAAGGGCCTCCGGTCATAACCAAACAATGTCGCTGACATTGAGGGTGTGAGTTGAAACCAAGGCACATCACTTAAATGACATAAAAACAAGAGAAACATTTTTAAAAATGTAAATCCAAGGGAACAACCCTAACTACCTTAAAAGAAAAAATGTTCATAATGGTTTGGAAAAAGTAGACAATAAAGTTACTTCTAAATGATAAGACAATTTATTTTATACTAAATACAGGTTTTTTTTTATTATTGAAGAATTTAACTCATTCTAATTCTTTTCAAGGTGGTAATTCGCATCTGTCATCTCTACTTATTAGTCTGAATAGTTTTTGATTTTTGAATTCTAAACTGACAAATTATAGTTGTATAGATTTATGGAGTATCAAGTGATGTTATGCTTTATGAATCATAAATATGAAATATTAAATTGAGCTAATTGTCATATCCATCACCTCAAATACTTATTTTTCGTGGTGAGAACAAGTGAAATTTACTCTCTTGGTAATTCTGAAATGCATGTTATTATTTACTATATTCACCACACTGCGCCATGGATCTCAAAAACAAACACTTCATTTCTCCTGTGTAATTGAGGTTTTATACCCTTTGACCTTCCTCTCCCCATTCACCCCCCAATTCCAGCCTCTAGTAATAACCACCATTCTGCTGTCTCTGGAGTTCGACTGTTTTAGATTCCACGTTGAGTGAGATCACATGGTATTTGTCTGTGTTTGGCCTATTTCACTTAGCATATTGGTCCCCAATTCTACACGTTGTTGCAAATGACAAAATTTCTTTCCTTTTTAAGGCTAAATAGTATTCCGTGGTGTGTATATATACACATTTTCTTTATCTATTCATCTGTTGATAGACTCTTAGGTTGAATCCGTAACTTGGCTATCGTCAACAGAGCTACAATAAACATAGCGGTACAGATATTTCTTCAACAAACTAATTTCAAATCTTTTGGGTGAAAACCCAGAAGTGGGATTACTGATCTGAGCACTATTTTTAAAAAGTACCTTTTCCCTTATACACTAATTTGCTTAGCTATCACAACCCTATAAGCCATTTATTTTAGGGGTAACTATTAATTCAAAGCAGGTCACATTCTACATGATTGAAACCCAGTTTCTCAGTTACAAAGGTCAGAGAAAAACAAAGAGAGTGCTTCTGTCTCAGAGAGGATTCATCCCCAAAGAAAAGAACTAAATAGTTGGCCTCCCAAGCAGTTTCAGATGATGAAGTACTGATATTCGCCCCTGAACAAAACTTTGAGAGCCTGGTTCCAGAAATGATGCAGAAACATCTTTTTCCTAATCAAAAGAATCAATCACTAATCACCCCAGGAAGGATTAGATAAACCACACACGAGCTACTTTCATGCAGTCCGAATTCTTACAAAAAAACGGTAGCAAACTTAATGGTAGCAAAAATGCAAATTAAAAAATAAGATTAATGCCCTATTTCTCCAGAAAACATTTGCAGAAATAGCTAAAGCTCCTCTCCGGATTTTTCTACCAAGAACTTTAATGGCTAGATGTCCAGTCTTTAGAATTCCAGTTAGGACAGGTTTCTCAATATTTTTTCCAAACATTTCCTGCTGTACAATATAAAAGGTCCACAGTCTTTAGATCCTGGCAAGATATTCTGTGCTGGGTTAAGAAACAGCATCTACACAGGACACAAACCACCAATTACTAGCAAGTTGGGGGACAATCCGGATCTCAGCCCTCGGGGAAGATAGAAAGATAAACAATGACATAACTCTGGAACAGCGCTGTTTACTAACAATAATCTCATTGTAGAGCAACACTATCTGATCCTATACAGAAAAAACAGAGGAATCAACTTTTATGCTTATCTTTTCAAAAATAATAAGCCTCTCCAGACATCAAAATCGATTTAAAATAAGCTTCTTCAACTTTTCTCAACAGTAAAATGGGCATAGTACCAACCTCCCACTCTGGCCCCTGGGAGTTAACCTGAGAACGTGGGTGTCAGGCCAAGAGTACAGTGCCTGGCACTGAGTGGTTTTCAATACATAAAATACAAGAGCGCTGAGGTCTGTGACATAGCTGGGCACCTGTGTTCAGAACATGGCACAGACATTAAAGAATCTCATCATAAAATGAGATTTTAAAAGGTCAATTATAACTAAAACTAGCTAAGGATCACAACACTAACATGAGTGCTGGCCATATAATAGGGAAAGCTGGGTCCCACCCACACATCCCAGCCCCAAGTCAAACAAATCAAAAACATCAAGGAAATCAACTCACAGGCTACAAAAGAAGAAATAGATAAAAAAAAAAAAAAGACTACATCAAAATCAAAAACATTTATACATCAAAGGACACAGTGAAAAGACATCCCACAGAATGGGTGGAAATATTTGCAAATCATATATCTGATAAGGGATTAATATCTCCCCTAAAATATAAAGAATTCCTATAACTCAACTGAAAAAGCAAACAATCCAATTTTAAAGTCAGCGAAGGTCTTGAATAGACATTTTTCAAAGGTCCGATGGATCTCTATTACTTTTAAAAAGAGGGAAAAGGAAAGAAGTGTTGGTGAGGATATGGAGAAACTGGAACCCTCGTGCATTGTTGGTAAGAATGCGAAATGTGGTATGTACGTGCAATGGACTATTATTTAACCTTACAAAGGAAAGAAAATCTAACACATGCTATGATGTGGAAGAACCATGAAGGCATTATGCAAAGGGAAATAAGCCAGTTACCAAAGGACATATATACTACATGATTCCACTTATATGAGGTTCCTAGAGTGGTCAAATCCAGAGACACGAAGTAGAACAGTGGTCGCCAGGGGTTGGAGGAGGCAGGTTGAGGGAGGTGGGTATGGGATGTTATTATTTAATGGGTACAGATATTCCATTTGATAAGATGAAAAAAGTTCTGAAGTTGGATGGTGGTGATAGTTGCACACCAATGTAAATGAACTTAACGCCACTGAACTGTACATTTAAAAATGTACATTAAAAAAGGGCAAGTTTTATTTTCTGTATATTTTACCACTTCATACATACATATATATGTTTGTGTAAAACAATTAACTTTTCCATCTCGTTTTCAAGTCACGGACTCATCCAACTCCACAATAAAATAGTGACCTTTACCCTGTACTTGTCTTAAATTCGAATTCTTAACGGGTTTTTATAAGCTTGAAGAAAGTTAACCGCAATTTCTCAAAATCAAGATCTGAATTTACTCACCTATTCTGGATTCCAGCAGTATCATTTTCTAGCCCAAAGTAAATGGCACCTATGACCAGGCCCAGTATGACTGTGACAATTATCTTTTCAAACAGAAAAAAAGAAAATAAAAAAGGAAAGAGTTTCAATTAAAAGTAAAAAAAAAAAAATCATACACACCATTTATTATTATAATCCATAAGGCTACATAATTAGATCTCTCCATTTAGATGAGCATGCAATGGCTTGGTCAAACGTCCCAGGGAGAATACAACAGTGTACATTACTTAGAATGCTTTCTGAAGTTGAAAATTAAGTCACCTGTGGTTTTCGGGGAAGCTGGCAGAACAACAAAGTAACTACTGGAAGAGCTAAGGTTCCTCCCAGTTCTCCGCCAGGTGTGGTAGAGCAACGCAAGCTCCTGGCAACACCGTTTTGGGAACAAAAGCAAAGTCCAAGTGGTGAAGAGTTTTGACCTGAACTGAACTCTTAACTTTTGTGCCCAGAACATGCATCGTTTTATATTCGAAGAGGTTCAGGTGAAAACAGGATATCTTTACTCTTAACATTAAAAACAAATAAAAACAAATAAAATTTTAAAAGCGCACATACAAAAAAAAAAAATCTAACAATGGAATTTTGCTTGGTAAGGAAGTAGGAGTGAGCTGGGATCCCCGCCTATGCGACCTCTGGGGAGGTCACGTCTGCACTGGAAAGCGCATTATCACCATCACCAAAGCATTCCAGAGCTTTCCCTGCGCACTCTCTACGTGCTGACATTACATAGCCTCTGTCACAGCTTCTTATCACGCTCAGTCACGCCACCACGTCCATCCCTGTAGACCTAAGCTGCGACGCTTCACCTTTCTCGTCCACCTTCACCTACTCGATCTGTTTGTATGGTCCCTAAGGAGATGGACAAACATCACTCATTTGCAGAATAAAAAGTCTCTTAAAGACACTTCAGTAAGCAAAGGGTTAAGGGTTACATCACGACATAATTTATTTTAGGAAATTCTACTTATAATGATTCACGAGTGAAACATAAAATTATAAGAAACGGTAATCTAAAGAAAACAAAATATCCTACCATGTATCTTGAAACCCTCAAAGCTAACAACGACAACAAAAAATCTCACTGGGCATGGTGGCTCATGTCTGTCATGCTAGCACTTTGGGAAGCGGAGGTGGGAGGATCACTTGAGCCCAAGTGTTGAAGACTAGCCTGGGCAACATAGTGAGATCCTATCTCTACAAAAAATAGAAAAATTAGGCAGGCGTGGTGGCGCGTGCCTGTAGTCCCAGCTACTAGGGAGGCTGAGGCAGAAGACTGCTTGAGCCCAGGAGTTTGAGGTTGCTGTGCGCTGTGATTGGGCCACTGCAGCCTGGGCGACAGAGTGAGACCCTGTCTCTTAAAAAAAAAAGAAAAAGGAAAGAAATTAGTACTATCACAGTCCACTGGTATCAAGACCTAATCAAGGACATGTTTGGTGACTAATCAAGGACATGTTTGGCATGAAGCAAACCAAAGTGGAAAAACAGGATCATGATCTGTGTTTGTGAAGACCCTAGTCTGGAAAAAATATTATTTAAGTGCTTCACTTACGAGACGTCCTTAACTTAAAAATTCAGTTAGAAATTTGAGGAAACTCCCATTACCCTTGTGCATTTCCATTTCCCTCAGAATATCCTCTACTTCAACATATCAAGCTTCCAAAGTAAATGCTGATGACTTCATCGACATTACGGCATGCACGTGTACACAAGAATCTATATTTTCACACAGTATTGCTCAAACTCTTCAAGCTGGACACTCCACATGCTTTGTTTCTTTTGCATTCAGACTCGCTATCTTAAACTAACACTGAGCATTATGATTAGGATATTTCCTAAAGGTTTCAAAGTTCTAAAAGTATTTTCAAAGTCAGCTTTCAAACATATTGACAAAACAATTAATCCCCTAAGCGTGACATGCTTTTATAAGGTGTGTCTATGTTATTCTTTCCTCTGTTAAGGAAAAGAAAACAAACAGGCAAACTAAGCATTGCACAATGGAACAGACACACCCTATCTGCTTCCAGATTGATTTTATCAGGAAATGCTTGGTAGATTAAACGAACCTGAAGTCGTCTTATACACATAATCCATTCATTCCAAAATCATCTAAATACAATCTTCGGTTAAATGTATTATCAGAGGCTAAGTGGAATCATAAAAGAGAAATAATTATGTCAAACCAAAGTACAGCTCTAGGACAATAAATACAAGAGATTTATCAGCAGAAAGCCGTTAAGACTTTTTAACAACGCCATGTTCAAAAACTTAAGAGACGTATTCTCTTTTGATGCAAAGAAAGAAAAAAAATTAGAAGTGAAACAACATACAAGATTAAAAACCCTAAGCCAGGAGTCAATAAGCTATGGCTCTCAGGCTATAACAGGGCCAGCCACCTATTTTTGTTCAGCCTGTGAGCTAAGAATGGTTTTTTACAGTTTTTAATGGTTGAAAAACAAAAGCCAAGACGATTCATGTTTCTTGCAATATACAATTTATATGAAATTCAAATTTCAGTGCAATGAACAATGTTTTACTGGAACATTGCCAAGTTCATTTGTTTCTGTATTAGCTATGGGTGCTTTCACGCTAAAATGGCAGAGTTGACTACCCAAGACAAAGACCACATAACCTGCAAAGCCGAAAATATTTACTATCTACTATCTGGTCTTTTACAAAGAGATGGTTTGCCTACTCCTGCCCTAAGCTAACATTCCAGTATTTACAAATCTGAACAAAACTTGCCCTGCAAGCAGATGCCTGGGGAGATACAAGGTTCTATCCCTGTTCTATGAGCCTGTCACTGCTATGAACATCGCTGGAACTCCTTTTGTGGAACTAAGTTCACTGACGACACAGGTAGGCTGAACACAGGGCCTGGAGGCGCCAGGACTAGTGTTCGCATCGGACTAAAGCTTCACACCAAAACATGCAGAATCCTGGTACATGGGAAATAGCTCTGTATTCTAATCATGCCCTGCCCAGAATTACGATATGGGAGACTTGGACAAGATGCTTCTAAACCACTTTTAGAGGCAAGAGAAATTCAAGTTATCTTCCAAGGAAGAAAAATCGAATGCTTAAATCACACTAAAGAAGCAACTCATTACTCATCTCGCTGCTGAACAACAGGTAACCCACGTTGGTCTAACTCACCACTCTGGTTTCCAAATGACATTAAATCCACTCTCAAGGAATAAAACTTGACCCTTAATTGATAATGTACAAAAGTACCCGTGTTCTTACAGAAAAGCCAAATTATGAATACCAAAAACACCTGGGGCAATTAGCAATATGGCTCAAGTAGTGATATAGGCTCTCAGATACATTTGGAAGGCACTACTACTTAAATACAAAAATTACAGTGCACAAATTAAAAAGTCAGTAATATTTCATTAGAGTCAACAGTGTGCCATTAGTACTAAATAGAAACTCAATATCAGTAATAAAAATAACAACCCCAAAATAACCAGCTAAACTGATTTCCTTATAAAGCATGGACCAATGAACTGGGAGTACAGTGTTCTGTGCAACAGAGGGGTTAAGAATAGGCCGGGCGCGGTGGCTCACGCCTGTAATCCTAGCTCTCTGGGAGGCCGAGGTGGGCGGATTGTTTGAGCTCAGGAGTTCGAGACCAGCCTGAGCGAGAGCGAGACTCCATTTCTACTAAAAATAGAAAGAAATCAATTGGACAACTAAAAATATACAGAAAAAATTGGCCGGGCATGGTGGCACATGCCTGTAGTCCCAGCTACTCGAGAGGCTGAGGCAGGAGGATTGCTTGAGCCCAGGAGTTTGAGGTTGCTGTGAGCTAGGCTGACGCCACGGCACTCTAGCCCAGGCAAGAGAGTGAGACTCTGTCTCAAAAAAAAAAAAAAAAAAAAGGAATAAAAGAAAAACCATAAGGAGTAACAATAACTACCCCAGAGCCAACCAAAAAGAAAAGAACACTATTGTTCAACACGTTCAACAGAAAGTTAATCTGACAGTGACTAGTCTCATTTTATGGAACTCAAGGTTGTTTACTACCTTTGCATAACGTGCAAACTTTTTGAAGTATCTACTGCTTTCCTGAGATTAGAGGCCCTAAATAAGGAAGATCAATGATAAGGAACAGCAGTTTGCACACAGGCTCTTCTTCTCCTGGACAGTGGCCAGCGCATACTATCCCCAGGTGTATTCAGGGACACTGGGAGGTTTCCCCGGCCACCTGATTTCAACTGCAAATCTACTCTCTTCTCCCCACCTCCCTCTCCCTCCCGCCCCTTTTTCTATCCCTTCTCTGCTTCAGCTCTCTCCATAGTCCCTTCCACCATCTAACTTGATGTATATTCAACACACTGACTGCCTTGTGAGTTGTATTTAACTCAGGCTAGTTTTGACCTCAGGGCCTCGTGAAGCAAAACTCTGCAGTTGGTTCGTGAAAATCTTACTCGTTGATGTTCTTGTTGTTCCAATTAACAGTGATGATTTAATCCTAAAAATGTGGATTTCGTTGCATATAACTCATGCACAGAAAACAATTAAAAATAACAAATTAGAAAGGATCATTTTGTTTCAATAAAACACCGTGGCCCCGGGAAAAAAATCTTTTTTTCTAGTGTGGCAGTCAATGTGTTAATTTCTTTATTCATTTATCATGTTTGTCCTCATAAGAAAATAAGCTCCATGACAGCAGAGATTTTTATTTTTGCCCATTTTGTTCGTTAGTATACATATGTCCCCAAAATGCTGAATGAATCAGTGAATGAACATGGACAGCTACTAGAAAATCCCAAACATGGCTGACATTTTCTTTACATTTCTCAAATAAAAAATTTTTCTACCAAGGCTATTCGTTACAGCTTGTCTAAATCGACAAAAATTCTGACTTTCGTAGTTCAAGAAACCACTAAAAAAAGAAGCTTTCTGGCCAGGTGCAGTGGCTCATGCCTATAATCCCAGCACTTTAGGAGGCCGAGGCAGGAGGATCGCTTGACGCCAGGAGTTCAAGACCAGCCTTAGAAAGAGTGAGACGCCGTCTCTACTAAAAACAGAAAAATTAGGCGCGCATGGGTGGCCTGCACCTATAGTCCCAGCTACTTGGGAGAAGGCTGAGGCAGGAGGATCACTTGAGCCCAGAAGTTTGAGGTTGCTGTAAGCTACGATGATGTCACTGTATTCTAGCCCATGTGACACAGCTAGACCGTGTCTCCAAAAAAAGACTACTTAATTCTATATTACTTGTTCTATTGACTGTTTCCATGTCCCAAAGGGATAACAAATAAAGAGAAGAGTAGGTAGAAGATAAACATAATGCTAAAGTAGATAATGCGAGAACCGACAGTTCCCCATGTGAGTATCTGAAAAGAAGCTGTCTCGGTACCTGAGCTACAGAGGCCTGGGGGTTACCCAGTAAGTTTTTGAATGAACGCCTGGAAATCCATCTGAGTTGGTGACAGAAGGAGGTGGCATAAGTGATGTGCTTGCAGGCTGGGTTCTTCTTCCTTTTCTGAGTCCCCAATGAGAGTTGATCTAATTCAGCCTTGGTTTCTCTACATAAGGACGAGTTGACATAAAACTCAGCTAATTTTTCTATGACTGATGTCTCTCCCTTGGGCAGCTCTATGGTCTCTGCAGCTTTAGAATAAAAGTGGATAAAAGAAGGAAAACACTATGAGCAAGGTTACAACTTATTTGGCTTATTTTTCTATGAAGCCTTTCTTGGTTTCTTCCCTAACACCTTTTATTAAGCTTGAGTATAAAAAATTATTGGCTTTGTATCGCTTTACACAAAAGAGAAACATAGCAAACTAGCCTCACTACTGCCATAGTCTTATGGATGCAGCAAACCCACTGGTGTTTTCCTAATCATGTAGATCCTAATTCTTTTAAAATAGAGGTCTTAACCTAGGGAGTTATAATTTTTAATATAAAAATCTGGTCCTGGCCGGGCGCGGTGGCTCACGCCTGTAATTCTAGCTCTCTGGGAGGCCGAGGCAGGCGGATTGTTTGAGCTCAGGAGTTCGAGACCAGCCTGAGCAAGAGAGAGACCTCATCTCTACTAAAATTAGAAAGAAATTAATTGGACAACTAAAAAATACATAGAAAAAATTAGCCGGGCATGGTGGCGCATGCCTGTGGTCCCAGCTACTCGGGAGGCTGAGGCAGCAGGATCGCTTAAGCCCAGGAGTTTAGGGTTGCTGTGAGCTATGATAATGCCACTGCACTCTAGCCCAGACATCAGAGCAAGACCCTGTTTATATTTATAAATTATAAATTAAATTATATTTACAAATTTATTATATTTATATATTATATATTTTTATATTGTATTTATTATATTTATATTTATTATATTTATAAATAAAATTAAATTATACTTATAAATTAAATCAAAAACACCCGCAGCACTCAGGGCCAACAAAATCTTTGTGTTGACTGGTATCGAAGGACTGCATTACCCTAAGTCATGTTTGAGCCACCACATGGCTAAACTTTAGCCAATCTCATTAGGTAAAAAATCTGTGAATCTAACAGAGTCACGTACCATCACGGTTGTTTCCCTCTCTGTTTGATGTCACCGCAGTCGAATCTCCATTAATGATGTCCAGGAAGAAGTCTGCGGGGTTATTGTAAGGCTCACACTGGTAACCTAAGGAAAGAAGACAGCCCAGGGGCGCACACTGGATGGTCTTGGAAAATAAAGAGGACTCACTTCTAGAGGATGAGGGCGCTGAGGCTAGAGAAGGCAGGATCTAACAGTTTCTCCCTCATTTCCTTTCTCCTTTCTCCCCACACTCATTTACCCTTTCCTCTTGTGCATTTCTGTTGTGTATTCATACAACATTTCAACAATTCTTGGTTTTCCAGACCAAAAAAAAAAAAAACTCAAACCTTGGACTCTCAGGAAATCTTACATTATAAATGCTTGGCCCTTACCTATCATAATTCATGCAACCTGAAATAGCTATCGATATGCTCTGGTACTTAGTAGTATTTCTTCAAAAATCTAAATACAGGTGCAAGAAAAAAATATTAAAAGTCCAGGTGCGTTCTGCTCTCTTGAGTTCCCCCAGAGAATGCCAGATTGGCAGTACCAACATTAACAATGACTGTTTCTCCGCATACTAAATTCAGACGTCCAAATTAACTGTCACGCTGCCATGATTTCAAAAAGAGAACAAGTCCCCAGTGCAGCATTCTCGAGAGAACATGACCAGCACAGCGCACCCGAACTCTCACCTCCACTTCTGTGGCGCGATAATCCGAACTCAACTCGGCCTGAGGTCTGACTCCTAGGTTCATCTCCCCTACACTCCCCAAATCCATATATGCTTGATTACTTTCAACGACAGAGATTAAACAAAAATGAATTAAGAAAAATAGCTAATGAATATTTCAAGCCATATCTGAGGTCATGGAAAATCATCTATTATCATATCCAAATATCTCTAAAATGAAGCAGACTGCACAAGCCATGAAAAAAAAAAAATCCCACATTTCAATCTGAAATACAAAGAACCGGGCAGTCCAGAATCCTTACAAATGTTGGCCCATCAAAGTCAGGTTCAGGACTAGCCACTCTATTGACTGACAGGTAACTCGCTCCCACTCAAGGCCTAAATCTGCAATCTAATGTTACTAGAAAAGGAAGGTGGCCGGGCGCGGTGGCTCGTGCCTGTAATCCTAGCACTCTGGGAGGCCGAGGCGGGCAGATTGCTTGAGCTCAGGAGTTCGAAACCAGCCTGAGCAAGAGTGAGACTCCGTCTCTACTAAAAAAATAGAAATTAATCAGACAACTAAAATATATAGAAAAAATTAGCTGGGCATGGTGGTGCATGCCTGTAGTCCCAGCTACTTGGGAGGCTGAGGCAGGAGGATCGCTTGAGCCCAGGAGTCTGAGGTTGCTGTGAGCTAGGCTGACGCCACAGCACTCACTTTAGCCCAGGCAAAAGAGTGAGACTCTGTCTCAAAAAAAAAAAAAAAAAAATTAGGTGCATCTCCATGAGCCCTCATCGAGGCAGACCAACATCACACATAAAGGGGGAAAAAATGAGGAAGGCTGATCTGTTGTATGTTCAAGAAAACAATGATACTAGGTCTTTCCAAAAATGTCCAGCTGATGGAATAACTGGCCATGAGTCCAACATATTAATTATTGAACTGATAGGGAAAGGCCACCGTAACTGGGAAGCACAACAGATACAAGCCCGGTAAAAATACCCAGACACACACGTGCATACATACTCAAATAGGACGGGAAAGAGACCTAACAAGCTTGTGCTGCAAAACGAAGAAAAATTCCAGCACCAAACAGACCACAGACGTTTTGGAGTGGTGGGACCCACAGCACGTCTACCCAAAGATCGAACAGCACTCGTGACGACCCCCTCCGCTCTCCTTCGGGGTTGTGTTGATGAAGGGCCTTACTGCATGGGACAGTCAACCATACCCGCTGATGAAAAGTACCCCAAGGCCTCCTGAGCAGGCCCATGGAACATTAGTCTTCCTGAGGCCAACAAGGTGAGGCTATCAAACAACTTGAAGATGGAATATCGAGGCTGATGAATGGAGAAGATGATTGTTCGTCCCTGCTTAGACATCCTAGAGTTAAAAATGAGAAAATAACAAGTCATTAAACATCTGAAACTTGTACTTCTTGGTAAAATACTTTATTTCTGCCTTTAGATCATTCGCTCCTAGTTCAACTTGATTTTCTTTTACTAACTTTTCACCTCATACTGTCTACCTGCTGGTTAGGAAATCTAAATTCGATGCTTTTATTTAAAAAGAATAAGGGGGCCGGGCGTGGTGGCTCACACCTATAATCCTAGCACTCTGGGAGGCTGAGGCGGGCGGATTGTTTGAGCTCAGGAGTTCAAGACTAGCCTGAGCAAGGGCGAGACCCCATCTCTACTAAAAATAGAAAGAAATTAATCGGACAACTAAAAATATATAGAAAAAATTAGCTGGGCATGGTGGTGCATGCCTGTAGTCCCAGCTACTCAGGAGGCTGAGGCAGAAGGAGTGTGAGGTTGCTGTGAGCTAGGCTGATGCCACGGCACTCTAACCCAGGCAAAAGAGACTCTGTCTCAAAATAAATAAATAAAAACAAGGTAATTGTGAATTATGACCACTAATTATAATTAACTACAACCATATTGAGTTTCTGGACCAATGCCATCCAACAGAAA
>CAUYSK010060189.1:0-17955 GCA_963575035.1 Avahi laniger
GCTGTCTTCAAGATAAAAAAAAAATACAAAAGTCAATGGAGGCTGAGCACAGTGGCTCACGCCTATAATCCTAGCACTCTGGGAGGCCGAGGTGGGCAGATCGTTTGAGCTCAGGAGTTTGAGACCAGCCTGAGCAAGAGCAAGACCCCATCTCTACTAAAAATAGAAAGAAATTATCTGGACAACTAAAAATATATAGAAAAAATTAGCCGAGCATGGTGGTGCATGCCTGTAGTCCCAGCTACTCGGAAGACTGAGGCAGGAGGATCGCTTGAGCCCAGGAGTTTGAGGTTGCTGTGAGCTGCGATAATGCCATGGCACTCTAGACCGGGGAACAGAGCGAGACTCTGTCTCAAAAAAGAAAAAAAAAAAAGTGAATGGAAAGAATGAGGTCTGCTTCTTAGAAGTGCCAAGCAGATGAAACGTGCACACTGGGTTAGAAAGTATGCTGTTACAACAGGTTACATCAGATTGTGCTGGGACTCCATAGATAAGGAAGTAGGAAACAGGTTGAATCTTCACCAATTTCTAGAACTGGGGGTAATAGCAATTTGAAAAAGAGTTGAGTAGAGTGAGTAGCCTGAGCAAAGTCACAGAGGTAAAAATAAACTTGACGAAAAGCTCAAGACTTACATCAAAGGCTTGAATTCCTTCCAAGTCAATGTTTGAGGTTGTAAAATGTTCCAGTATCACCCACTGAAGGATTTTCCTCCTTTGCATCCCGTGGCCAGCACGGGTGGTGCAGTTACAGGTGTGAGGAGGTCATGCATGGTCTCTCATCAAACCCCTTTTCATTAACATCATCAGCAATTAGTTGGTGATCTTGTAATGCGTGTGTGAGATGGAAAACTAGATCAGCAGTCTCCAAAATCTACATTTTGTGTCTCTGAGATTTGCATATGGGGAGGGAGACATGAAGTCTCTTGTCCGGGCTTCAAACTGAGGCTACTCTGATGTTGTTCATAAATTTCACTTCTTTGTATTCTTTTCCTTAAAAAAAATTTTCGTAGCTAATCAGATATTTTTAAAACCACAGCATTCTAAGATCTTTATAAGCCATGCATTCTGATAGCACATGAGACAGACAGTGGTTTTAAAACGTGTGTGCAAATCCTTTTACACTCCTCCCATTAAGAGATGTGGTCTATGCTCCCTATCCTTGCACCTGGGATCCTTAAGCCACCATGTAAAATACCTAGCCAGGTTGAAGGACCATGGGGGGGAGGAGAGAGAGAGACAGAGACAGAGAGACCCAGTAGCTCCATGTGGTCTAACGGCCAGCTGTGTATGTCCTCCCCCCTAAACCCCACACACTGTGTGAAGACCCCATGATGACCCGAATCTTAGCCATCATCAAACGGCAAAGACATGAAAGACCCTGAGCAAGCACCGCCTCGCTGAGGCCAGTTGACCCTCATATTCAAGAGCAAAATAAATTATTGTTAGTGTCTTAAGTCACTGTCTTCAGAAGGGTTGTTACGCAGCGATAGATTATTAGAATAGAAACTACCATTTTAAGTACCATTACTCTAAAAATGCTTTTTTCTATTTTTCTTCTATTTTTCCATTGTTCTGTTATTCTCTGGGTTTTTGACAGCCACCAGGATATAAGACGGTGAAAAATCTTTGAGTCCATTGCAGAGTCCAGCCAAAGGTTCGGTGCCTCTTTGTGGACTCTGGGGTCCTGGGTGCTGTCTGAGAGGGAAAAGGGGGAGATCACTTGCAACTCCTTGACCTTGGCAGCCCTGCTTCCTTCCTTTTTCTACAGAATGTGTCTCATTTCAAAGAAGCTAAGCGGTAAATAATAGCCACAGATCACATGCTGTGGGCTGCCCAGGCATATCCCTCGCCCGCCACTCCTGGTATTCGGTGAGAAGCGGGCCACCCTTGACTCACACTTTCCTCCCTCGATTTCCTATCGTTTTCCCCAGGGGAAGGCAGATTTGCTACTCCATCCTGTGATTCATTTGGAATAACAAAGGCCTCTGGCCCCACCCCTTCTCTACTCCTGTCTATAAAAGGCAGCGACAGCCACCAGAAGAGCAGACAGAGACACCAGAGGAGCAGAGAGGCTGACACCAACGCAGAAGCCTCCAACTCTCCCGCTGAAGCTCACAGCTCGCCTCTCGCCCTCCAGCATGAAGGTCTCTGCTGCCCTCCTGTGCCTGCTGCTGGTGGCGGCTGCCTTCAGCCCCCAGGGCTTTGCTCAGCCAGGTAAGGGCTCTCCTCCATCCCCTTGGAGCACACTGGCCCCTCTCTGGGGCATCATGGACCATCCTAGCAGGAGGGGTACCCACAGTCTCGCTTTAACAGCTGCTTTTCCAAGATAAGGCAACTCAGAGAAGGACAAGGACTGAGTCCGATCTCAAAGCTGCTCCCAGACAGAGCCTGAGCTACAAGTCCAGCTGTGGACCCCACATCCAACTCCTCCCAGGACTCCAGCCCTGGGAACATCTTCAGTATGGTTACTGCCCCAGCTGCTTCCAGCAGAGTCTGGGGACCAGGGTGATCAAAGAGAAAGGGTGTCTGGGGTGGGTGTGCAGGCTGTTTCCAGACACGGGAGAGGGGAGAGGAGACACAGAACCCGATCTATGCTTCATTCAGCTTTGGCTTCCAGAGGCAGAGGCTCTGCGGGGGAGTGCGTATCAGGCACTCCCAACCAGGCACAGATGGCTACGAGCCTAAGAGGGACCCAGAGCTGGGGTCCCCATCTCTCTAAAGCAGTGGACTGTTATATTAGTCCTGTTATATTAGCAACACCTAGCATTTTCTCAGTTTCTCTTCCACCTGTTATGGGTGATGCATTCCTACTTCATAGCCCAGGAATGAGAGAGGGATTTTAAGGACCGTCTCAAAGAGCAGAGACGTTGGACGTGGAGTGGGCAGCTTTCTCTCTGACACCTTCTTACCTTTCCTACTTTACAAATAGAAAGATCCAGAACACACGCTAGAGAGCTTTTCCTTGTTATTGTTTCATTGCAGATGGGGTTAATACCCCAACTACCTGCTGCTATAGGTTCACCAATAAGAAGATCCCAATCCAGAGGCTGAGGAGCTACCAAAGAATCTCCAGCAGCCTGTGTCCCCAGGAAGCCGTGATGTGAGTGAGCCAGGACCGCCCACCCTCGACCCTCACTCCCAAGTTCTTCCCTGCGGCAGTGGATAGGGCTAGTGTCAGAATGGGCTAGAGTCAAGCATCAGATGCTTAGACCATCTCTGATTCAATTCTGGTATTTTTCCAGGGGAAAAACTGAATCCAAGAAAAGAAAGTGATTTCCACTCCTAGCTCCCTTTCCAGCCATTGGTTCTGATCTCAGTTCTTTCACCCAGGAGCCAAGGGGGCTTTGCTTGGGTCAGCAAAAGCAGCTGCCTCCCTGAGGCTCCCTGCTCTATCTTGTCATCTTCCTCCTCTGTCCCAAGGCACCCCCATCCTCTGGGCTAAAAGGCCAGGCAGGCTTCCCACAGAGCAGGTTGTATCCCCAGGTCAAATCCTCAAGATGCTCTGTCTAACTGTGCTTCTCTGCCCACAGCTTCAAAACCAAACTGTCCAGGGAGGTCTGTGCTGACCCCACACAGAAGTGGGTCCAGGATTCCATGGCGTATCTGGACAAGCAAACCCAAACTCCAAACCTTTGAACACTCACGCCTGAACTGAAACCAGCCAAGACTTGAGAAACAATTTGTATCTCCTATCCTTTCTGAGAGCTGTTCTGATATTAATTTATTATAATTGTAAGGAATATGAGTGTCGCGTAATAATGTGAATCACAGTTTTACTTCAGTGTGTTTTAAAGTTAATATTTTAATTTAATCTGTCATTGATTTTGGTGAATTTTAAATGTAAAGCCTTGGACACATCATGTCACTTCAGTCCTATAAATACTATGGGATGCCACCCCCCTGTCTACCTCTTAATGGTATTAGGTAGATCCTTGCAAGAATCAATGCAAAGTGTTTTTTTTTTAATGTTAGCAGGTGATGGCTCTATGAAACCATAATGTTATTGTAGAATTAAATATATTTATATGTATGAATCTTGAATTTTTATTAAATTCATAAAATATAGTTTTGTATAACACCCGACTTTGATTTTTTTTTAAAGGATAAAATAAAGCTGGGGTGAGGGGCAATGGGGTGACAGGAGGAAGGCATGGCTGCAGAGGGTGGGCTTGCATTGTGGAGGAACGAGCATGGGATGGGCCCCCGGGACTTCCCCCTAGCCTGGACTCGCCTGCGTGTCATGGAAGGACAGACAGCTCAGGGCCAGGCTGAGCCAACTCCACAGCTCCAGGTCTGCCAGCAGCTTCAGCCACTTGTTCAAATACCTTTTCTTCCTTGCCAACATTCCCTTCCCCGTCTAGAAACCATGTGCCTTAAAAAAAAATTCCATCTCTACAGATTGAAGAGTGGGGAATGGGAGGGTCCTGTACCCTATATAGGATATTAACAAACACCTGATACCTGCAAGCTGAGCTTCCTGGAGACAGGATTTCTATCAAAGCACCAGGTTAAAATCCCAAGGTGTCAGGTGATATCAGACACCTCAGAGGCAAGCAGACAATTGATCGGTGACCATTCACTGCCAACACTGATGCTCAGGCCAGGTGCAACAGCACTTTCTCTGTCTTCTCCAGCCCACAGTCCTCATCCCCAAGCACCAACGCCAACCCTAACTAATGAGATTCAGAAAATAGGGTTGCGTTTAGAGCTTATTCAAGTGCAAAGCTTGAAGATAGCCACTGAGAAACACAGACTCCAAATGAATGGAGTCTGTTTATTTGGAGTCTGTGTTTCCAAAGTGGAAAAGCTAAGGTTTCAATCTCTAGGCTGAGTTAGAGTAGTTCCAGGAGAATTTCAACATTTTCCATGCAAGACCAGGGGGTATGCCACAGCAACTTGATGGGATACTGATTGCTAAATTCCAAGGAAGATCACTTTATTACTTTATTACCTACTGAGGAGACATAGTGATTGGAGGGGTCTTATCTCTGGTGCTGCTTGGTCTTCCTAATTATTTATATACATAAGAAAAGGCAGAAGTTGTAGCTGCATGTCAGGCAACTCAGGTTGCGTAGACACATTCCTCTCAAGGCTCAGAATAATTTAAAGTTTGAATGGCTTTATGCCTGAATTATTTAATTTCACACACCAATAAGGGATGTATTGTCAAATTCCAGGAGAGAACAACCAAGAGGCAGACAGCATTAGGAAGGGAGACGAATAGCTGCTACAGCCTAATGAGACACAGCGAGTCCCTGGCACAGGCAAATACTAAGCACAGTGTCAGACAGTAGGACAGGCAAGGAGAGAAGGGCTCTGTGTGCCTAAGACCAAACAGAATCTGCTCCAACTATCTTTGTCAAGCCTTATCTTTTCACTTCCAAGGAATTCTAAATTCATTTGTCTTCATGCAGACCTGGGGGCTCTTGTCCTCTTTGGGCACAGAGAATTAGAGAGAAATCCCATGACCAGGAAGAGAGGCTGATACATAACCAGGCATCGAGTTCACCAGGATTCATAGATTAGACTGGTTATACCACTAGTGTGCCTAGTAAACTTGGGCAAATTACTTTGCCTGACCAGGTCTCCATTTAACCTACATGAACAGTAGCTCAATGGCTCCTATATTGACATCAACATCATTTGGACACTAATAATAATAAAAAACAGATTTCCAGGCACCGTCAATAAAGATTTTGGTATGGAGTGTTGAGTGGGGAGGGTGATCCTTCTACCTTTTTACCTAGTTCTCAGCCATGTCTGGGGACCAGGGATGGATACACTTTGAGGTTTCTCGAGTTTCTCTTTTTTGGATCAATGTAGTCTCTGGGATTGACCTATGATCTCTGACTTAGACATAAAGAGTGTCTTTTGCTGGAACTTTCCCACCTCCTAGACTTGACTGTTGGACATGCACCAGGCCTGAAGGAGCAGAGACTATAAATGCCCTCCAGGTATCCATGGGCTCTTCTATGTTCTCCAGCCTAAAAAACTTGAACCTAAATTGCATTTACTTGGGGGCCATGTGAATGAATTCTAACCAACTGGGTGAGCACTCAAATGATGTAATTCACTTTCACACTTTGTCCCTATAAACAACTCATGCTTCCAGCCCTCTCTTCCTCTGCTGTGGTGACCTTGGGCAATGTGTTCCATATATCTCAATTTCAAGGTGGAAGCACATCCCCAATCACTGGCCACTGCTTATAGGACAGTCACCTTGCCCATCTTGAGCTGTGACATGAGAAAGAATTAAACATTTTTTGTGTTAAGCCACTGAAGTTTGGAGCCTAGCTTAATGTTGATTAACAGAAGAATTGGTACCATGATCACGTACTGCCATTAAAAACCTGAAATGTGTAGCGCTGACTAGACATTCAGTAGCAGACAGTGAGGAAGCTGATATCCCCAGTTGAAAAGATGGATATCCATGTTATAAAGTTTCGATGTTGTCAGATCTTTTCTGCTGAAATTGTGGCTCCAAGGGAGAAAGTTTGAAAAATATGCATTAGTAGTAAGTTAGTTGTTTTTGGCTACATTTGTTAAAGTACTGCAAGAAAGAGATGAGCTCAGGAAAAAATTAGCTAAACTTAAAGTAGAAATGAAAGAGAATAAAGTCCACAAACTCAGGACTTTGTTGGAAAAGCCATCTGTTTCTAGGTCCCAAACATTAAGAAAAGGTATTTAAGGATGGGAAAAAAAAAAATCAGTGATAAAAGTCCAGGAAAAAAACTCTTAGTTGAATGAGGTGACGTAGGACAAAAGTCAGATTGAAGTTGTAGCCTTCTACTTCAAGGCTAATAGCCTCATTAAGAGGAGAAAGAGGAAGAGAAGAGGAGAGGAGACGATAGAAAAGGAGAGGAGAGGAGAAGAGAAGAGCAGGGAGAAGAATAATTTGAGAAGTATGTCTAGAAAGGAAAGTGGGTGTGGCTGCTGGCATATGGAATTGATGTCGTGCAAAGAGATCAGAAGCCTACTAAGGTACTGAAAGAACTGCACTGTATTGTCAATGAAACCATGAGTGAGCCTGAAAAGGTCAAGACGAAAACAAACTCCAAGGCCTACAGTACAGCAAGCGGTCCTCAAAGGCTGCAGAGCCCCAAGAAGAGCATGTCTCTCTTCAAAGCCCATTTCAGAGGAGGCCAAGGGGAAGAGCGGAAAAGGAGCGGCCTCCTGAGGGCAACCAGGAGCCAGGATCGAAGAGACAGGACAGCTTCTCAAGAAGCAAGCCTAATCAAGGGTGGAGGGCTTTCACGACATCTGCCTGAAGGGCTGCAGGCTTGCTCCCAAGTGTTGGCCGTGGGTGTCTACCATCTCCCCCTCCATAAATGGGGGTGTTCATTACAAACACCCTGTCCTTCTCAAACTTGATAATCTGGGTAAAGGACAAGTAATTTGTCTTTTTATTTCACAGGTCACTGGACAAAGTAGATCCATCTCCTCATCTGAAAGAGAGGACCCTTCATGGTTAAGAGAGCCTGTACATTTAGGCTGACACAGTGACGAAAGGGAACTTGGGGTTGTCTCTCCTGGGGATGGGCTAATTGTGTTCTCCGTGTGTGAGAAGTGAGCAAAGGACAGATTCTGATAGAAACTATTCGTCTTCACCAAATATTCATGTGTCCCTCTTCATTTCTCAGTCTCCTTTGAAGTTTTACTGGAGCTGTGTGACGAGTTAAGGCCAATGGACTACAGGCAGAAGCGATGCAAGCTGCTTCTGTGTGTGACGGGTCACAACAGCCTACACAATCTGTCAACCCTCTCTCCTCTCGCCTTGGTAAACTTGGAGGCCACATGTTCCAAACAACAGCTGTAAATCACAAGCAGCCTGAATCTCTGAGTCACTCCTTAGAAAAAGCACTTTTGGCAAGCTGCCTAACCAACATCAATCTGTGACATAAAAGTAAATATCTGTTGCAGTAAGCTGCTGAGATTGTTGTCATTGTGATTATTTAAGCATGGACTAGCATTGCCATGACCGGTTGGCCCGGGGGAATAGCTACAGCATTCTGTGCCTCAGTTTTCACCTCTGTACATGGATAAAGTTGGTTACCCCAAGAGAATTATATGAGACAATATAGCAGTAAGAATATTTTTTAAGTTCTTTTTTAAATTTCAGAATATTATGGGGGTTCGAGCATTTTTGTGACACGAATTACTTTTATACAGTTTGAGTCAAAGTTATACGTGTGTCCATCGCCCAGATAGTGTGCATTGTACCTGTTAGATGTGAATTTACCCATCCCCCTCCCACCTTCTTGATTTCCATTGACTTTTACTACCATATGTGCACATGAGTTTTGATCATTTAGTTCCAATTTAATAGTGAGTACACGTGGTGTTCGTTTTTCCATTCTTGCAATATTTCACTTAGAAGGATGGTCTCCAGTTCCATTCAGGTTGTTACAAAAGTTCTTAGTGCACTATTATTTTTTATGGCTGAGTAGCACACCACGATATGCATATACCACATTTCATTAATCAGTGGGTACTTGGGTTGTTTCCACGTCTATGTGATTGTGAATTGTGCTGCTGTATATAGCAGTAGGAATATTTTAAATAAACAAGCTTTAGATTTTCTCAAGGCAACTCTGGGAAATAGGTTTCACTTTCATAAATGATTTCGCAGAGGAGGAAGATAACTTGATTTCTCTAAGTCTCCATTTTCTCATTTTTAAAATGGACTTAGAAGAGGTTATTAAAAGGAGTAAATAAGCCAACTTACGTGAAATGGAATAATATAGTGCCTTGCATAGATTGCATAGGTTAGTGTTGTTATTGACAACTTGCAATTTGCGAGACATATTGTTAGAATTTTTATACTAACATATAGTTCGGGGCAATTTTCCTCCAAAAGTGACAAGAAACTGCAGACATTGTCTCAGTGACCCTAGAGAAGACGAGATAATGAACCCTACATGGTCCTGAGTCAAGAGACTGGACTCTAGAATCAGCTCAGTGTAAAACATAACGAGTTGTCTTAGGGATTTTGTCACACTGATTTTCTTTTATTTTTTAAAGAATGGGTTGGAATAAAGTAAATGTCAATGTCTCTTTCAAGTCTGTCTATAACTGTTTAATGTTACAGGAAATCTGAGGTAGACCTGCAAAGCAAAGCCAGGAGTCCTGGTTCCTGGGACCCTGTTCCACTCATCATTCACCATTCCTTGAAAGACACTTAAGCAGCCAAGGTTTCGTTTTCACCGTGGGGGACCCCTCTCCTGCTCATCACTCAGGGTCATTTCTGACCCACGCCTCCCATTCATCAGACACCAAGCCTCAGGCAAGTAGTGGATCTACTCTAGGTCACTGCTGAATCAGAAGGCCCTAAGGAAGAAAGAGAAAAATAAAGCCCACGAAGGTGCTCCCGCTTGCTAGAGGAAGCCAGGCAGCGGAATGAAACAGCTGCAGAACTTAGATATCAAAAGATTGATTTTATTTATTTCCACTGAGGTTTCTCTGGTTCAGATTAAATCCAAAACCCAAGGAGGAAAACACAAAAATGGAAAACCACTCCCAACGGAGTTACGAAACGATTCCTACTAAAGAAATAGAATCACTCAACCATGTCAGCCAAAAACTTCCGATGTCAAGAGCATTCCAAACTTCTTGTTCTGACACAATTTTTGAGACCTCACATTCCCTACGCATGCAACTCAGAAATTCACGAAAACCATCCCTAGGGTGGCATGTCCTTACTTGGAAGCAGTGGGAAGATTTGGAAGAATATATGAAGAGAACCATCTGCACAGACTCTGAGTCCCTTTCCAGCATCCCTCGGTCCACAAAATCTGCCCCATATCCCAATAATACTAAATATTAACTTTCACTCACTGAGCACCTGCAGTGATCTGGCCACTCCTCTAAGCACGTTATATGTATATAAACTCATTTAATTCAGACAACAATCCTCTAAGGAAGGCCTGATTATCATCCCTCCCCTTACCCTTGCACAGAGTGGTTAAGTAAATTATTCTACATCGTCCATGGTGTCAAAGCTGGTCAGTCTCAGAGCCATCATTCAAACTCAGACATCCTGGATCGAGAGTCAACACTAGACAATCTCACCTGGAGTTGAACAGGAAAGAAGAGGGGAGGCCCAGGTTTTTTGGCCTCTACCCCATCCCTTTTTTAGGTAATTACCGACCAATTATTCTAGGTGGGCGATTAGAGACCTCGTAGGCCAGCAAAGACACTCTCTCCTGTGCCCATGACAAACATCATCAGTCAAGTACAATACTGTATGTGACTGACCCAAGGCAAGTCCTCAGAGTCCTTCTTAACACACTTATCTATGCTTCCTGTACCAATCAATCAATCTGAAATGGGAGCGTCCACAAAAAGCCAGGAAACAGCCTTGCAGCACCTGCATGCCAGTATCAATGCTGTAATTCACCGCAGTGACCCCCTTAAAGACTTTGCCTCCCCTTACTCCCTCTCTGACTAGGGGCCCCAGTGTTACGCACAAAGGGTTACGTATGGGTTCTGTGTCCCCTCTCTCTTTGATATTTTCAGTCATCAGATGCCTTATCTGTGATGTGTGCTCAGGGGTGAGGGTGAGCTAGATGGCTGGTTTTCCAAACGTGTTCCTTAAATCCTTGGGGTGCAAGGGCACAGGGCGTTGGGGGGCTGCCTCTTCTACTTCAAACACCCCCACTCCACTATCGTGTATTTGATGTGTACAGGTTTGTTTTGACTCCATTTGGAAAAAGGCTTTAGTGGCTAAGCAAATAGTCTAAAATGCACAGGCAGTCAAGATTAATAGGAACCATCCAGTTCTGATGTTCCATAACACTGCGTTCTGGGGCACTAAGATTCTATTGTCACTGGATGAAATCCTAGGAGCGAGGCTGCTGTGGGCTATCCTTCCTGGCTCACAGAGACCCAGCAATGGTCACAGCTGCAGAGCTCTCTGCATCTGGGTGAGAGCACAAGTTTTAGGATGACTTCCTGGCCTCCAAAATCCTCAAGACCACCCGTGAACACAGGGACCTAGGACAGCTCTTAGAGCTGTTAGATCGACTCATCTTCCAGGCCCTCAGTTTCTTTGCCTCTTCCCCCCCACTCCGTTATAGATGTTTACTTGTCTTTCACAATCACATGCTCCCCTCCTTCTCACCCCAAGTCCCAGGACAGACGAAAGATGTGCCAAGTCCCGCCTACTAGTTTGCCTCTCTGTTTTGCTCACACCCCCAGGATCTGGAATTTAGGCAGCCATCCGGACCCCTCTTTATCACGGCAAAGACTTCCCTGGAAGTTCCCACCCTCTCTGCTCTCTATAAAAGGCAGGCGGGGCAGCCAGAGGAGCAGAGGCTGAGACCGACACAGAAACTACCACTCCCGCTGACTGACGCTGGCCCCTCACTCACCCTCATACTCCAGCATGAAGGTCTCCGCAGGGCTCCTCAGCCTGCTGCTCCTGGCAGCCACCTTCAGCCCCCAGGGCCTCGCTCAGCCAGGTAAGGACCCTCCCCCCAGCTCCTTGCAGGGAAATCGAACCACCTCCCAGAGCAGGATCTTTAAAGACTCCACTGCAAACTCTGCATTTTAAAGACGGACAAGCAGGTCTCAGGCGTGGACGACAAATGTCCCAACCTCTCATCCAGTTGCCGGAAGAGCCAGAACTGGAAGCCCAGGTCCCTGAGGCCAGTCCCCACGTTCGGGCGCTCACATCCTGACATCAGAATATGAGTATTGAAAGGGGCGACCCAGCTGCATTTACAGTGTTTGGGGTGGGGCGTACAAAAGAAAGACCCTCTCTCACCGTGGGCATGGTGGGCATTTTTTTGGAAGGGGAGTTGGAGAAATCTGTTGATTGGAAGCCCAGAATGTTTACTAGAATCCAGGACAGTTTTCAGAGACAGTGGATAAGAAAAGGGGATGAGGTCCCAGGAAAATCTCTTGATGTGACTTATTTTGACTCTGCTTGGGAAAAATATCTAGGAGTTTGTTCTGTAACTCATGCTCCCATCCTCTGATGGCTCGTGTTTACTGAGTGGTCAGTCAAGCTAGTTGCATGTTGTGGTGAGAACAATGCTGAATGTTCGATGGCCTAGCAAAATGAACTAGATTAACAAAGATTCATTCCTCACTTGTACTAAACCTCTACGATGGATGGGTTTGGGCTTCTGCATTATACATACTCAGGAATTTAAACTGATGGAGCAGTGCCCTTGGGAACATTGATGGTTACTGTGACAAAGCAAAAGAAAGCTCTCGAGGGTCTTGCCTAGGCAACACACTCTGGCTCAAAAATGGCACATATCACCTCGTCTCCTCCCCTATTGGTCAAAATTCATTAGTGGCTCCAACCACACAAAAGTGGTGGAGAAATGCAAGTCTGCCTTGTGTCCAGAGAGCAGAGAATGGAGACTATTTGGTGAATGGTACCATGACTATCACATGGCCACAGAGCTCCTTGTAATGACAGAGCCACAGCTTGTCACACCGACCAAGCCTTTTCCATAGCTCGTCAGCAGTGGTGGGCTCCCGATGCACAGGGAGGATGCTGAGTCACGGGCAGAGGGACAGGATGTCAGAGCTGATGGATTCTACCGCCACCTCCTGCAACCCCTCACCCTCTCCTAACTGCCTCCTTCCCTTGCAAACTCACGCTTGGAAATATCTGCATATCGTCAGAGGCTCATTCTCTCTGTTCATTTTACCCCACATTCAGCTGCTGTCCCCACCACCTGCTGCTTTGCTATGGCCACCAGGAAGATCTCCACTCAGCGACTGGAAAGCTACAGAAGGATCACCGGCAGCAAATGCCCCCAGAAAGCCGTGATGTAAGTAGACAAAGCTCACCCTGCCCTAGACCAAAAACTAGTGTCTAAGGCACAGAGTCAAAAACTGGGTCGGAGTTATTTGGAGTCAGACTATTTCACCCTGTAATCCAGTCTGTGAATTTTCACAGCAGTAAATGTTCTCCCCCTGCTCCCTGCCTGGGAACTTGAGCGGGTCATATTAGTTCCTTCGAGTCAAGAGCAAAGATGGCTCTCCTGGGCCATCAAGAGCAGCACTGACCTTGGAGTCCAATCCCTCCTCTGTGCGCTTCCTCCTCTCCCACGCCGGAAACCCCTCTGCCCCGTGGCAAATGGTCCTGAAAGGTTTAGGGCCACACGGGCAGAAGTGTCAAAGAGGATCCTCCTAATTGCCTCCTCTCTCACCCGCAGCTTCAAGACCAAAACGGCCAAGGAGCTCTGTGCTGACCCCAAGGAGAAGTGGGTCCAGAATGCCGTCAAGTACCTGGACCACAAATCCTCAACGCCAAAGCCATAGATATTCACCTTTTTTGAGGCCCAGCTAAAGCCTCAGAAATGCTTGATTTGTTTTCCCGTCCTAAGATGCATTCTGAGATAATCTCATTATCATTTCTAAAGGAGTGAATTGCATTTAATAATTTTTGAAAAATATATTGCATTTAAGTTATTGGAGTTTTAAAACTGATCAGTCATTTAAAAAACGTAAAGCCTTGAGCAGGTCGGTTGCCTGCTGTGAGCCCCATCCCATCCCCCGCCAAGTGCGGGCAGCAGTGCGCCCCTCCTCCCCACCTCCCTGGAGCCTTGTAAGGGCCTTGGCAAAGATCTTCAGTGCAGAAGTGGCTTGTGCTTTTAGGACATTGCTCTTGTGAACCTAAAGTGTGGCTCATCATGTTAAATGGAAGTAAATGTTGTTTTAGGAATGTGTGCAATATATGCATATTTTATCGCAGTCAGCAGTTGCATTTTTCTGTGTGTGGGGAATCCACATGGCGCTGAGGGGGAGGAGGATGGCACTGAGGGTGGGGGAGGCATGGTTATGGGGTGGGGGCTGTGGTCCTGAGAAGTGACCTTTGGGCTTGGTCTTCTCTGAGATTCAGGGTGAAACGGACAAACCCGTTCCAGCCCTCTCCCGGTCTTAACTGCGGTTTTCCAGACCCCACGCGTTTCAGCCACTCATTCCTCAGCGGCTGCTTGCTTCTCCTGTGACCTGTTTCAACAGCCTTGTGCTTTTCTCCCTCTCCCCGACCTTGCTCCTCCGTCCTCCCACCGGACTGTACCTGCATTACAGACACCGGGAAATCAGAGGAAGGCTAGATGATCCTTGACCAAAAGTTTAGATGAAGGCTTTATGGGCAAGATGGAACTCAAATGAGGCCTTGGTGGATGCACAAAGTGGGGCTCTCTTAGAGGTATTTCAGCCTAAATGGAAGAGAAGAGATATTGCCTGAGCAAATACCAAGAAGTAGAGATGGCCATGATGCGCTTATCAAATGGAGTGGGAGCCCATCCAAAGGTGTTAGGGTTGGAGTACATTGTGAAAGGGTGGGGAAATTTGGGAAGAAGCCTGAGGCCAGGCTGTCGTCAACTGAAGAATGGTGAGGTTCATAAGTGTGAAAAGGAGAGCTTTATTCCTCATGAAGGGTTGCAGCCTGCAGGCTGGCCATCTTGCAGGCTGGGAACGTAGCCTCCAGCCAGGAGCAGAGAGCAAGCACTGTGAGGGAATAGTAAGGGGAACAGGAATTTATGCTAAGCAGGGGGGCTGAATATACATATTTAGCAAGCTATCGCAGGAGTCAAGAATATTTATGAAGACTGAGGGGGGAGGGGGGACAAGGGCAACACACGTAACCTAAACATCTGTACCCCCATATTATGCTGAAATTAAAAAAAAAAAAAAGAATATTTATGAAAAGAGAAACCTGCACGTGCACAACTGAGCTTCATGCCCCTTCCTAGGTCACATGTACAAAAACATGGCCTTAGCATGATCTGAGGGTGGAGTTTGGGACCCTCTGACCTCAAAAGGTAAAGCAGGGGCCATGAAACCCCTCTGTGCACATGCTCCATAGATTGGCCAATTCCACTCCATGATTTGTGGCCTCTTACCATGAAGAAACGGTGTTCGGTTGTGCTGAAACCACAGAAGGGAGGAACAGCCTCAGGCATTGGCTGAAGTCAGCGGTGGAACAAGTCTTTGCAAAGGGCTGGTTCTGTTTAACCCTTAGAGAAGAAGCTTAAAGATAGTTAAAAAGGGAGGGGTATTATGAGGTATGTCTGTCTTCCCATCCTGTCATGGCTGGGATTTTAGTTTTTAAGGTTTCTCTGGGGTCCCCTTGGCTAAGAAAAGGTTTGCTCAGTCAGCTTGGATGGCTTAGGATTTTGATTTTTATTTCTCACTGTCAGGGTTTTGGCTCAGACAGTAATAAGAAAGATGAACATATGATTTTTATCGGCCAAGTTAGGATGCTTTTGAGAGCAAAACGTGACACTATTAGTAATTATTATGGAACAACGGATATAAAGGGACACCGTCCCACGCCAACTGGAGCATGTGGTCACACTATTAATAACAGGCATTGCAAGTTGTGATTCAGTGGGGAGGAACGCCGCGACCACAGGGGCTTAGGACAGGCAGCCAGCAGCCGGGGGCCCAGTCAGGGGCGGAAGGGAGAAGCAGCTGGTGCACTGTGCACTGGAACCAGAGCATCGGTAGGTGGGGAAGGGTAAAGGTAACTGGGAGCAGAATGGGCCAAGGCAGGGTGGAATGCTGAACGTTGTGGACGGAGACATGGAAACTTCTAGAAACCCGCAAAGCTGCAGTTAAAGGCTAACTGCTTAGACCCAGAAAATTCCTTTCCCTCTCTCAGGCTTCCCTTACATCCTAAATTGATAAGCTTGAGAGCTTCCAGTCAAACGGACAAGACCTCATCTTCGGGATTCCCCTTCAGCATGTAAAATCAACCTGCATTTCTATCAGTCACGTGACCCCGGTGCCTGTACCCAGAGACCAACTATGTCCCCAAGGGTAGAAAAGGGTCATGGGTGTCCTGCTGATGGAACTCTGCATGGTTTGAGGCTGCCGATCTGGAGGGTCAGTGGCCTGCTGCGTCACGCTCTGTCCAGCGGGGCCACTGTGTTGCGTAGCTCTCAGGGACACCATTCACACTGAAGTCCCCTTGGGCCACTCTACTTGGTGGCTGTGGCACAAAGCGATGTGAATGTCAGTAAACATTAGGAAGAGCTCTGATCCGGGAGGCAGGTGGCCTCAGTTTTATCTCTAGAACTGATCTTTCTCACTGTGTTGCTGTGGACGCTGACTACACACCCCATCCAGAGAAGAGGTGATAATAATATCTTTCAAAGTATCTGACCAATGACCCAACAAGGTCTGCTCTGAGAGTATTCTCTTGGAAAACATCACTAGCTTAACCTATTGGGGCCGGAAAGATTGGCAGAGGGTTCTACAGTGACACTCCCAAGTCAGATAGGGCTGAGGTCACTGGCTCACCTGCTCTATTTCTGGAAGACTTCTCTGCAAGAGCCTCAGATGGAAGCATGGGAGCCAGGAGCCATCCGAGAGCTGCTGCGGGCTCCACAAAACAGCTTCCACTCAGAGCAATCGCTGACCCTCACTCCAGGTACAGAAAGCCTCTCTGCCCTTCCTACAGCCGGGCAGACTTCAGCCCTAAACACCAATCTGGGATGTACCTCCAAATTCCAGCATGTCCTGGAGGCATGCACCAGCCATGGGGTGGCCACAGAATGGCTCGCTGGGATCTGCAGTTGCCCTCAGTGCCAGGTCTTGAAGGGGGGATTAAGAAGGAGGAGCAGAGGGGAGAGGTGCCCTCTTTTTGTGAGGACCTGAACAGAATTTGCTGGCATCCCTGTGCCAAGCTTTCTCTCTTCTCTTTCAAGGAATCCTGAACCAATTCACCTCCAACTGAGAATAACATCACCACCCCTGGAGCGTGTCACTGCAGGTGCAAAGCACTGGACGTGTTTAAGCTTCCAATGCACAGGGGCCCCAGCCAGGAGCCCGGGATGTCACCAGCTGGCTTCTCCGGGCAGCAAACTCGTAGATGAAAATCATCCCGCAGCATGTCCTGAGAGAGTGGGGAGCAGAACTGAGCAGAGGGAGAATTTTCATCTTGGTGCAGCCGCAGCCCCTCCCCCAGCAAGCCCACGGGGAGCTTTGGAACTGCGACAACCCGAGTGAGCACAAGGGACCAGGCTTTCCTACCCGATCCCATTTAGTCGTGGCCGCAGGCTGTTCCTGGAACAGGACACCACTCTGGGCAAGGTGGCTCTCTTCGGCCAAGGCCGGGTCCCACAGAGGAAGCTCAGCCGAGGGCTGTTGGCTGCTAACACGCCCAGCAGCTGGGGAAGAAGCACTTAGGCCCTGGGAGGGGAAAACCTGGGCAGCTCGCCCCGGGCTCCACTAGGGGGCCCGCCCTTTGTACACTTCAGATCCGCATGTTTATATGATGTGCTTTGGAAACCCATCCAGGAATGTGTTGAGCCTCTTTTCTTCGGGGAAGCTTGCAAGGGGAAGGTTATTGGGGTGAACTAAACCCCACCCCACCCACACACACAGCTGCTGCAGCTGACCTTGAGACTGTACAGGGTGCTCGTCACTGCCTGCTCAGACACTCGTTCTAGATTCCCTCGGCCTCCGCCAGCACCTCTGCTGCTCGAGGTTGCCTCCCTTCAGGACTGACTCACACCTCATCCTGGAGGGCTTCGCAAGACGAAGCTGTCGGCTGCTGTGACTGCCCATTTACCTTCAAAATTGGGATAATTCGTTTTAACCGATCAGGGAGGAGATGAAGCAACGTGTGTCATGTCTGAGCCAGAACGCGGTGCCCATGCAAGACCCTCCAGAGCTTTCCTTTTCTTTCCCTTTGTCACTGCTAACTGTTGAGGTCTATGGGAAATAACCTGCCCTCTCCCTTCTGTCAGTCTGCTTAAGCAAAGAATAAGGGGGCAAAGCGGGAGGAGGGTACGCTTCACACCGCTGCAAGCGTCAACAAGATAAAGTAACAGCCAGCCCAGAGGGCCGGAACACCCTGGAGCACTGAAACGCCCAGGGGTGCCTCATGTACCCAGATAACAGGGAGTAGAATGTACTCTGACTTAAAACAAAATGCTAAATATATTTTTGACTAAGATTAATAATGATTAATGCTGATCT